>CM077034.1:162280934-162576837 GCA_039090855.1 Macrothele yani | reverse complement strand
GGCGGAAAGTGAAAAAGAACACCAAGAAGGAGACGTCTGATACCAACAGAAATTTATGCAGCATAATAACAGGAATACAGAGGAAAACGTGATCTAAAACATATGGCAAAATACACCTGTATTCGCTGGTAAATTGAAAAATAACATTTCCATGCCCAGCATAGTTCTTTGAGGTTGAACCGCCATGAACTGCGTCACACTGTGCAATTCTATTATGGAGTCTGTCGTACAGATGTTGGATGTAAGTTTGGGGTATTGAATTCCAAGCATCATCAACCTGGGCGCGTAAATCGGGGATGGTCGTGGCTGGCGGTGGGGACCAGATGAGTCGTTGTCCCATAAAATCCCTCACGTGCTCGTGGAGGACGAATTCAGTGAACGTGCAGGCCATGGAACGCCTCTCACACCCTGAAGTGCATGTTGCGTTGCACGTGCCGTGTGTGGGCGTGCGATAAATTGCTGGAAAACTCGATGAATGAAGCACACCATCTTTACAAATGGCACAACAACGGGCTGAATGATGTGGCTGATGTAGGAGGTGCTGTTTGGCATGCCGGTACAAACCCTGATTTTGTACGGGAGTGATACGGCTGATCGCTCCCCACACCAGGAGACCAGAGTGTTGGCCCTGTATTGCCGCTGGTGGATACAAGAAGGGTGGAGACGTTTCACCAATGCGTCTGCGAACACGCATACGACCGCCATAGGAGGCTCCCAAGCAGGAATCTGCTTTCATCGCTGAACACGACAGATCGCCATTGCGTTCGGTATCACAAAACGTCGAATATAAAGAGTTTTTGTATTTTTTTTAACATCCAAAGATGTCTTTTTTTGCACAGTTTTTTGCAAAACGTGCATGCCACCCATTTGAAAACTTCGATGGGTCCTTGCAAAACACCGGCGCAAACATTTAATTAACATCTGTACATGTAACAAACTAAAAGTTGTTGAATATGCACACTACTGAGGTGAAAAAAGTGGAATCCTAGAGTGACATTTAATCTAGTTTTAAAATCTTAGTCTATGGTGCTGATAATTTTTCTTTACATGACTAGCTTGCACATCGAGCTACCACCGGAGGTATGCTCGATGATAGCAGCATGTTATGTGTGGGTCCAAGCGTGCTTGATGTAGGTTATGGTGAGGCAGGTGTGCTCCACATCCTAAACTGATCAGAGTGAAATGCCCTGTTTTTTAAGAACAAGAGATTTTCTTTGATTACACTGATTTGAAGAACTCAAGCAAAGGATTCTTTTTGGATTCTCTAACTGACCTCAGTGGTTCAGTAGAAATAGGAAGACAATATGCTTTGAGCTTAATTACACTGATGTGAAGAACATAACCAAGGGATGCTTATGAACTCTATAACTGACTTCATTGGTTCAGTAGCAAAGATAATGTGCTTTGGAAAGCTTAAGTCCACTAAATGTGAAGAACTCAACCAAAGGATGCTTATGGAACCCATAGCTGACTTTGATGGTTCAGTAACAAAAATAATGCCTTTGAGCTTAATTAGACTGATGTGAAGAACTCAACCAATAGACGCTTATGGACTCTATATCTGACTTCAGTGGTTCAGTAACAAGAGTAATGTGCTTTGAGTGTTTAAAATCTATCATACGTAAAATGTGGATGGCTGGGACATGTAATATTTACATATCTGGATTAAAGCTGACACATTTTTGCTCTAATTTTTTTTTCAGGGTGATTATTTATTAAATCAAATAAACGTTGACTTCGGAAGAAAAACTCTTTACTCGTTTGTATCACTAATTTCTACTAATTTATTCAGTTATTACTCTTTCAATTTTTTCTTGACTTTATTAAACAGTTATTTACTCTACAACTATTTTTTCTTGAGTTGTGTGGCATCAAAATAAAGTACAAGGTAAAGGAGAATTTTGTATTTGTTCAGCTTCTTTTTTTTTAAATGTGAAACAGAAAACAATTGGATATGATAAAATGATACTCTAGCTCAGTAGAAGGTGCTGGTGAAAGTACAGATGCATGATTTTAAATATGGTATGTGCCTTTTATTCGGGTAAAACAATATTACTTTGCAAATTTTAAAGATATGAATAAGATGTTGGTGTAAATATGGCATTAAGGGTAAATAAAATAATTTCCGAAAACTTGAAAATTTCGTCGTCGTTAGGAGGAAAACGAATCCATTGTCTCCCGCATATACTTTCGAGCATCACTAACCACTACACAACACAGAACATTAAAATTTTAAATTTCCCATTAATTTGGATATAACCATCTCTGGGATTCGCTAATCAAAGCAACCGGCATTCAGGTTGAAAGAATTTGGAGGTTAGAAACGTGCTGAAAATTTTTTTAGATATTTCACATGTTCAAATATTATGTTACTTCGGCTTCAAAATGCAGATGACAATTTTTTTTACAAAAACCTTATTTTTTGCAATAAGTATAGTTCCCTAACCCTCCATTCTTGGGAAACAAAAACCTTTTAAACAGATAAAAAGCTCATTTATTAAACAAGCTGATGAACATAAAACAAATTTGGAGCAACGCTTTATTGAAATGTGGCAATTTGCGTCAAATGCCTTGGTACTTTTGTCATCCTTGGATCGCTGAGGATCCTTACGCAGGGGTGACCTATATATTTGTCGATTCTGATGGAAATACACCACAAGGAAACATCTCCGAATATACTGGAATCCATAAAAGATATATCCACCTTAGTAAAGTATATTTCCAATGATTCATAAAATTTTGTGTTTTTAAACATGCTCAAATGCTTTTTTTAAACACGCGGTCACAAAGAAGGAACACTGAACGAATTTATGGGAGGGTTTCAAGGTGTCTGAGCCACCGCTTTTCGAATTTTCCATTGAAAGTTAAGTCCGTTTGCGCTCAACTAAAATTTTGATTAATAAAGAACTGGAGTATGTTTGTTTTGTTTTGCATAAAATTTAGTGTAATGTTAACGATTGATCTCTTTTTTCGTATATTTCCCTGCAATTGAAAAAGCAAATAATCTAGATATGATGGATGACATTGGCTGATACCATATTTGATGGAAGGGCGAGTATTTCGATCAGCTTAGAGATAGGAAGTACAATTCTAAAAAATTGAGGGTAATGGAGGGGATTTTCGTTTTTGAGTATACACTTTGATACAATGTAGAAAATGATGCAATATCAAGATACAATTTAAAAAATTGTTCATGAAGAATAAATTAAGTCTAATATTTAATTTGATGCTTTGAAAATATAAAGTGAAATGAAAAGATATAGCCATGTAGAAATGATGGAGAAAGCAAAGCTACGTATATATACCGTATATATTTTTATTAGAATTGAACTGGGGAAAAATCCATGCTCTTAAATATAAATCACGAGTTCATATTTGGTCGTAAAGTCTAAAATTATCCTCTCAGAGAAAAAGGACTCCGAAAACGCTTAGGAGGTATTCAAATTAGGAAAGTTTAGAATGTATTATTATTTTTATTATTACTGTTGCTTTCAGGACTTTTCACTCACAAATGCTTTTCTTCTCCGTTTGCACAGATCACTAAAGAAGCTCATTTCAGCCGGGTCGTGATACAGATGATACATGATAAGATGCAAGGGAAGGTACAGATCACGAAGGCATCCCTAGTAACTGCAGAGTCATCAAATACCAATTTTGTGCAGTGCATCCACGCAATTTTTCTGTGGGGTAGAAATGAATGCAATGATTCCGAATTTGATCTGCGGCAGTGCCGAGTTCAGGCGTACACATTTCGCTTAGCACAAGGGACGCAAATGAGTCTAACGAATTAGCAAATTCAGGCTATGCGAAAGGAAAATTTAATTAATCCACTTAATTTAATTATTTCTAGAAGCATAAAAGACATCAATTCTTGTACTTTTTTACACTATTTACTTACTTACTGTGAGCGTTTCGTTCAATATAATATGAAAAAAATAATTAAATATATAAACAAGTATTTTGAAAATTCATACTTACTCCTGGCAATTGGTGACACGTCGTTCAGTACGGTCAAATTCTATCTCCGGACCTAGGCCATCCATTGCACTTCGGTTTGGTTGACGTTCGCCACATCACTCAAACGGCGAATGTTTGGGGGTGCAGAATTTTTTAGGAGCTAGGTTTGTGCGTTCAAGCGGCAACCCTCTTTTGACAAAACGAAATAATTTGAGACTACTGCAAAAACCTAAAGTGTACATGTTTTTTTATCTCCCTGCTTTTGCTCATGTGACACTAATTTCTGTTACTTACTGTCCTTACATACGGTTACGTCTAATTATTTTCTTCGGCCTTCGCCTCCTTCTAGGAGAACGACAGAAACAAGTGTGTAACTTGAGCAATAAAGCCAACCAGTCCAATTAAACATGGAAAAAAACAATATGGGGTAACTTAGCCTGTGCTTCCTTCTAAAACCGCAGGAAGTTTGGAAAGTCAGTTTAAATGCGCATTTAAGCTCCATCAAACAAACGAAGAACACTATTTCACGTTAAGAAAGTGTCATATGCGTTGTTCGTTTCTATTTGCAAGCAAGCAATCCATTCTTTCCACATCTTGTTATGGACATATTTACGTTGCTTCTGCGGGTCGCAAGAACTTCAGGAATTGTAGCCGTTATTTACGTAGTTATGTAGACTTGATCTCATCCCTAAACACATGTATATCAATTTTCTAAGTTTGCAGTCTAAACATACTGTAAACTTACCGTACCTTTTTTGTGTAATCGTATCATACACAACAGGATGAGTCGTCTGTTTTTCATGTTTGCGCTAGTGCAAATAAATTGTTTCGCTAATGGACTGCTAATTTGGCTAGCCTTCAGGCCTACAAGCAAATGAAAATGTAATTCTGCTTACGGGATTCTGCAAAAAATAAATTACATGCTATTTATTACACTGGTCAACAGTGATTTTATTGCCGACAGTATTTCAGCGGTTTTAAGCTGACATTGTTTCATCAATTACAAATATGGTATCGGTTTTGCTAGATTCGCTCTACTTTTTGAGATAATGGAGGACTCATTGAAAAACAAAAAATATGCAAAAAAATATAATGGTGAGGTGTAACTTACTCCATAAATCACATGGCTGAAACTGACTCAAATGATAACAGAGGTAAACATATGAAATACCTGATGGCGTTGTGCTTCAGTACAATAACACATAAAAGTAAGATGATTTATATATTCACAAATAATGCAACTTGAAAACAATGCAATTTGTACGATTTTCTCTTATGGGGGTCATCAGGACAGCTCATCTGGAGTCTTCCAGTGGGAAGTCTTTCCGTCCTGAGCCTGTCCCATCTGTCTTGATACCTTTCCTCCATCACCTTGAATTTTCCCTAACGGAATCTCTCCCCTTGTACCTCCCTGATATCACCAAGATTATCCGAAAATCCATCTAAGTGGCTGTAACAGAAAGAACGTGAACTTTTGAGCTCATAGTAGTTATCCAAATTGTTATTGCTGTCGAAGCATGTTTTGAACCAATTCTTCCATAACACAACTATGTCTGCTTTGTGGTTATCCAAGAAGTTCTTGGACAACCAAGACTGATTGAACTTGGGCAGAAGATCCTATGTTTAAAAGTACATGGTAAAGAAAAAGTATGGTAGAAAACGTACCATGGATTATATATACAAACAAACAGTTAAAAAAAAAATTTTAGAAAAACAACTCCTTGACTTCATGGATGTGCAAAAGTGTGGAGAATTAAAAACAAAGTACCAAAAAGCATTGAATTTATTATTTGGTATTATATATGACTTAAGTCTTACCAAGTTATGTCATTTTTAGTGACAAGTTATATTTTATTTACAGTTTTATTATTTGCTACATTAATATTATATAAAATATATTTCAAACCTGAATGTTCCTTTTTATAACAATCAGTTTGAAATATATTTTATATAATTTAATGTAACAATAATAAACTGTAAATAAATATCCGCCGTGCATCGGACGAGTACAAGAATACTGGCCCCCAGGCTGGACCCACTGGTTAAATGGGTATCCTCTCCTATGTCCTCCCTGAAATTCTCTCACCCATCTATGTGCACATCGTACTTGTACGGTGGCGCCATCTACTGTACTCAATCCTCACTACAAACTGTTCTGTCAAAGTCGCTAGACTTGCTCTCATTCCTTCCGTTTCTGTGTCCTGCCCAAAAGGCGATCTCGTTGTAGGTGAAGTCTGGGACTTAAACTCTACTACCTGTGGACGGAAGTCCTACAAGAAAATGACGCTGACCCCCCCCCCCCCCCGATTGTTACATTTTGATTTTTACGTATAATTTGTCTTGTGGCCCGTAACAGTCATTTGTACGCGGCTGAATTTGACTTAAGGATAGGGAAGCTATTGCTAAATTGTCTTGAACGCATTTTCATACTTCACATTAGGGCTTTCGTAACACTGCGCGCATTGATGATTCCTTGTCCGTATTTTTTGGCAATAATTTTCTGACATTTAAAGAAATTGCAGATTCACTCAAATGTGAATAATAAAAACAGCAAAATATTGCAGTTAACAGCTAACAATTTTAAATCAGGATTACAGTTGTGATGTGTCTACTGGTCTGTTCGAGGTGGAACTACTGAGAATGGTCTCGAAGGCTGGCCAGTGAGCTATGTTTGACATGGAAAAAGCTCTCCCAACAGGACAGGGGAAGGAACTGTTCACGGACGGTTCCAAAGATACAAGAGTGGTAGTGTTGGCACGGGGGTCAGGTGTGTTCTCAATGGATGGAAACGAGAACATGCGGAAAGAGTGAAACTATCGCCCAACTCCTCTGTCTTTCAAGCAGAGTTGTTGGCGATCAAGGAGAGCGTTGCGATGGGGCTTTTCACAAACTAGAGAAGGGGCTTGCAGCATTTCTCTCTGATAGCTAAACGGCCCTGAAAGCGCTGGGTCCAGTTCTGGAGTAAGACTCCCCTTTGTCAGAGAGATAAAAAAACGCTACTAAAGACTGCGGAAAGTATGGTGGTTACCTTCCACTGGACCCGAAGCCATGTGCGGCACAGTCAGGAAATGAAAAGGCAGAATTTCAGCTCAGCGAAAGGAAGCTGCTGGAAAAGAGGGCATATATTTTCAGATGTCGAACGCCGTTGCAAAGCGATGCGGACACAACTGCACAAAAGACACATTAGTGGAGTAGCAACAGATATGGGATGAAGGGGATACGGGCAGGAGAACAAACCGTATTTTCCCCTGAGGTCTCGATCAGGCTTCTTTGAGAGTAATGGGTTCCTTTCAACTAGGTAATAACCGCCAGCCATGGTGTCTGCGCCGAATTGCTTCAGCAGATTTGCGGTACGGGTACGAGTGTGCAGCTGTTGTGCAGTTTAGACTGGGTGCAGATGCCGCGCACATTATTCTTGAAATGTGCTTCTCTGTCAAGTAAAGAGAACAACGTCAGTGCCACACAGAATCGGCAACGACCAAGGACCTCTCCGGATCCTTTTCGCGTACCCAAGGGCGCGGTAGGGGACTTCATCGAGATTCGGTCAAGCACCCTCATAGAGATGCAGACGGTCTACCTAATTGAGGGGTGACCGCATGAAGATAGAAGAAAGAAGAAAGAAGATAGAACAGGGATGAAGAGACGGACAAGAGGAACTGATGACTCAAGCCCAGCGTCATCACCGCAGAATTGGCCCTAGTCCTGCAGCAGTGTTGAAAGTATGAGTGTAAATAGTTTCAATGTTGATATTTCTGTGTGAGAAGGCTCATTGAACAAAGGATTTATTTTACTCGAAAAGATGAGTTCCTCGAGTGTATATATGTGCATGTACACCTATTTTTTGTTTGAATAAAGGGAACATGTCGCCAAAAACAGTTCGCGCTAACGATCGATTCTCCCAGACAGGGGTACAGATATTTTCTAGCCCCTGCCCCATTGGCACGCACACTTTTACGGGTCATGACTGATAGGTGAGAAGTGCCGGCCCACGGGGGCAGTAGCAAGCTGAGGGCCTACGGGCGTAGATCCTGTCCGTTTCGAGGACTGTTTGGATCCTGGCAGGATTAATCGCACGCCATCACTTTTTTTAAAATCGAGAGAGTTTGTTTTCAACCCCTGTGGAGTCCGCAATTGGACGCTTCAGGTTAATGGTCATCAGCTAGTTCTTACGTTATCTTGTCAAAATGCGATACTCTTTTCATGTTTATGCTTCACAGATTTCAGCATAGAATAAATCTCAATCAGTTTCTTCAGCAGAACGTTGATTAATAGAAGATCCGCAAGAATGTAGCAGCACATAATGGGAAATACTTTTATTTACTGGTACGGCCAAATTCCCATGTTTGTAGCCAATCTGAAAACTTTTTGAACGCACCTTGTATATGTTTTTTTTTACTTTGAAAAACTAAAAAAAGCAGTGCTTTAATATAATCCATTTTTTGATTACGCGCTTTTCCTGCAGGAGAATTTTCACCTGGTTTCACATATTTTCTTCCAAACTTACGGCATAATAATAAGCATATAAATCATCCTTCAATTCAAACGAAATTTTATTTGACCATTTCTTTGGGGCCCTGTGGAAGCCAATTTTTAAATACAAACTCGTTGGGGAAAATATGGTCCATATCGATGGCATACACTGAGCTTGCTTGCATGAGATCTTTGTTCTTCCATATATTTGCACGCCTCTAACAGCAGAAACAAACCAGGTGATTCTCCTTTAAAAGCTGCATACTTCTCCTTTTAGAAGGCAAATTTTCCACCTTTTGTATGCCTGTAATATAAAAGGCATAGCACTTCACTTACTGGCGAAAACACGAAGAATGAATTTCTCTCCGTCTGCGAAATTTCGTCTCCACAATTTAAAACCGCTAATGACCCCAATATAAGGTACAACGGGTAAAGACATAACGGGCAAAGACACATGGAAAGACACCGGAGCTATAAGCAATCGCCCGTCCCATATTTAACTGCGACTGATTCTAAGGAAAGGGAGAGAGAATAAACAAACGCCCGGAAACTGCGGAACACCACGTGCCATTGATGTGAGAGGTGAACATCGGCTTCAAAACGTGCGCGAAGGCCGATTGACACGGAACGGTGCGGGCTTCCTGGCCGGATGAACCAGGGAGCTACCGGAAAAGTTGTCTAAAACACGACACAGTTCAGCGAACCCTGCTGCGTATACTGGGGCTCCGATACAGATCGATGCTCACTGCACCTATGCTTAACGAAGGTGCACCCGCAGAAAGGCTTATACACTGGTGTGCAAAAATTAAGGACGAAGAGAAAAAATTAGCATAATAGCAGAACGAGCAGTCAGAACCGGACCGAAAGACAACTCAAGAGATAGACTAGGGTCCGGTTCGGTTGGGCATGCGCATATATGCAGAATTACGTAGTGGGGCGGAAGAGTGTCGGAAGGGGTATAAAGCACACGGGCGGTGTAGCTGGGCGATTCGGTGAAAGCTCTTACACGGTGTGCATCGGTTTGAACGACGTCGAGTTGCTGCCACCGTGTGGTATGCAGCGAACAGGCGATCCAGTAGACGACATCTAGATTACTTTACCTGGAGGTCGTGTCATTGGGAAGTTGGAAGAAGGTCGAAGTGGTGATCTAGTGGTGGCCGAGGAGTTCAAGTTCACTCACATCAACAATTCACGAAGGCTTGGAGAGCGTTTCTGAACGACATGAACAGCTGTCCGAGAGTTTAGCAGCGTGGTCGCCCACGAGCAACCACGGCGGCGGACGACCGGTATATTGTCGTACAGGCGAGAAGAGACAGACGGCAGACAGCGGGAGAAATCGGAAGGCACATGCAACAGACAACTTGACGTCCGTTACCGCGTTTTACCCTTCCCAGGAGGCGGGACAAAGGTGGTCTATTTGCACGACGACCAGTACGGTGTGTGCCATTAACATCTGCTCATCGGAGACGGCGGTTTCTGTGGTGCCAGGAACAAAAGAACTGGACACATCAGCAATGGGGTCGAGTTATCTTTACGGATGAGAGCCGATGTACCATGGTGACTGCAGTGCATTTGACAACTGCTGGCGTGTGCGTGCGTGGTGGAGGATATATAGAGCGAACAACACGATTAAGTTTGTCCCACCTATGTTCAAATGGGTTTAAGTGTGGGGAAATAGTGGGATGGAGAAGTATTTTGAAATCTTCATCGCGCACTTCCAACCACTCTCGGACATTTCTAGCTGCGTGACACGTCAAATTGTCCTTCTGAAAGATCATATTCGCCCCAGGGAACACGGTCAGCATGTATGGGTTTACGTGTTCTGCAAGGATGTGTTCATAACAAATTCAACAGTTCCTCTCACAGCTACAAGTGGACCCAGAGAACGACACAAAAACATTCCTCAATGCGATGACTTCTGATCATTCGTCCGAAAGCGGTACGGGTTCGAACCCCGGCGAGACATGGATGTTATGCTTTTCTTACGGCACTGGCTCTCTCTATGTTTTTGATTTTAGGTACCATGAAGAAACCTGCCATGTGGCTTAGCAGGTAATCACTTATGAATCTGGAGTATTGGAGGCCACTGTGTGCAGTGGTAGCTTGTCCGGCGTGTAACTGGAAGACCCTGTGTTCGATTCCCGGTGGCAGCCAGTGAGAATATTTTCGTGACTCACTTATTAACGTGGAAAAAGCAAAGACTTCTGTTTTGTGATCCTGATCAACGTCGATTGCATGAATTAATTTTTCAATCGCCTCCTAGTTATTTGTTCAGTTGCTGCTTTCCATCTTTGGTGACTCCCCAAAACTGTGCGGGGCTCCCTGATGCAACCTGCCATGGGGTTTGGAATGAACATGCAGGCAGAACGGACCGAAAGACGACTTGTGAGTATGCAGAATTCGAGGCCACTTTGGTGCAGTGGTAGTATGTCTGGCACGTAACTGGAAGACCCTGGGTTCGATTCACGGTGAAGACGGATGCAAATTTCTCCGTGACTAACAAATGAACGTGGACGGAGCGATGACTTCTGTTTAGAAAGTTAAAAAAATGCAATTTTATTGTATTATTTTTAAACTTCTTCACCATGTTAAGGTTTGAAAATTAGTCGTAGCAGTTTAAAATGGCATGCTGATTCATTACAACTGTTCTGCACTTCATCCACTTACAACTGCGGGCAAATAATGAAATAGTTTCAGTTTGTAAGTTTTTCCACGTAAAGATAGCTAAAAAAATATCCGATTTTTAAATAATCCGTCGATGTTCTTTAAGATTTGTTTTATTATAAAAACCATCGCGTTACTCTTGAAAGTATAAGTACTTTTCCTTATTCAAACTCTATGACTTCTATACATACTATTGTAAAATATAAACATCTACCTATTTCAATATAAAGTTCATATGATAAAACAAATATTCTACTAGGTGCAAAATAATCTAAACTGCACTTACATAAAAAAATTAAAACGGAATTTCGAAAATTTCTATCATAAATCTTCTTCAGTAAAAGCACAGCATTTAAATTCAAATCAAGGGATGATATATATTTTTCATAACCATTTTCGCTTGTCCCCCTCTAGAGCTCCGGAGGATAGTCCAGAAACTTGCTGAAAAGATTGAAGAAGTGGACTTAAAAGTGAACGTACAAAAACAGGACGGATGTTACCTTACAGAAAACAAAATATTGTTCCTAAAACTAAAGATTTAACGATGTATAAAAGAAACCTATCCCTATATGTAAACTGGACAAGAGGCGCAAAGCAAACATCACAGCGAAGATGAAATAAATTGGCGCGAAAATCGTGATTGTGGTGCATTTGGGAGAAACGCACTCTTTTAAAGTGTAATTCAACGGTACTTACTAAAAAATCCTTTTAAAGAATGCTCCATTCCAGTCCTTTATCATGGATAAAAAAACTGGAACTTAACTAAACAAGAAATCCATAGACTGCAAATTACTGCGAAAAGAATGGACAGCTGAATGGTTTTTACAACTAGAAAACACATGAAGAGGAACGTATTGATCGAGGAAAATGACAACGGTAAGTAATATCATGATAACGGAAGGATCACTGAAATGACAATAGACAGGATATATTTCTAGAAGAATCGATCACAGTGTGCAACTTAAATTCTTCACAAGTATCAAAAGGTCAGGAAAATAACTAAGAGGAAACCATGTGGGGTATGGGCGGATGATATTCGAAAGCATGTCGAAATCATATGGAAGAATCTGGCAAAAAATTAGATGTGAAATAAATTTAGGGAGACCTAAATTTAACAATGGACGGAAAATTGTTGTTGATGACGAGCACATATTTTTTTATCTTATAAATTTTGTTGATTGAAAATGTACAAGAAGAATAAGGATTGTATACCCACGTTCAGAATGAAGAGACAACCTTTCCTAAATACATGAGGATTAAACAGAATTCGAATGCTAAAACTCGTGTCTTACTTTTATGGGCTGTACCTTTCCAGTTTAAATGATTTCAAGTGTTTTATTTAGCAATTGCTTTGCTTAAAATATAGGCATTTCATGTTGTTTCAGTTTCACAATAACTAAGGTATAGTCCAAGGCTTCGATTCATTACTTTACAGTAAATTATTGATAAAAAAGAGTAATTATATTTGAAAAATGTCAAAACTGTATTGTATATGAAAAATGAGTTTGTTAAAAAACGCTCCTTCACTTTACAAAAGGTGTGGAGTTGAAATAATCCCAAAAGGTTTAGCCTAACTCTAGGAAACGAAAAAAATCTTTTCGCTATATTTGTAAATACAAATGGGAAAGCTAATGAAGATACTATACAAAGAGTTCTGTTCTTATATATGTATTATGCGGAGGCGAAAAAATCATTGAATCTATTAGATTCAGTTGATTGATTTCTATTCAACGCTTTTCTGTGTGGCATTTTCTTCGCAATTTGAAATTTAGGACAACATGGGAAAAATAAAGATTATTAAGAAGTATCATATCAATGGAAAAACTTTTCAACCGTTTGCATCTGTCAATACTGATATCCGAATTTAGCAAATCAAAGCATTCTAGCAAGTATTTTGGTAACATAAGAAAACAAGCTCGATATCACTGGATTTTCGATTGCACTGATCATGTTTATCCTTTCCGACAAGAAAAATATATGCCAAAGATTTTTTTGAAATACAAATATTCAGCAGAAAGGGGTATACATCACCTAGGGAAGAATTGAGCGTAATTTAAAACACGCGTATTGAGTAAGGTTATTATTACTAGTAAACTGAAACGTTAAAAAAGTTCAACACGAATTATACCATCCATAAAACATACAGAAATAAAAATCGCTAAATACCACACTAACGGCAGAAATATATGTTGCGAAATTAACAAATTATGCACAAAACCTCCCTTATAGTTGATGAAGGAATTACTGATAATTTGTTTTAAATTCCACTGTTAGAATAAAACTGAGAATAACCTAATATAACTGAAAGTCCTCTAAGGAATATTTTTGCGTTACATAAAAAAGGAAACTGTTTTAAAATGCTCTTCCGAAAGAGTATTCGATTATACTTCAAAACGTGAACATCTGTGCAAGATTCAGGATCAGCGCTGACATTCTGCCATCGTTTGGCCACTATGAAAAATGCCCAGCCTGAGTTGTGAAATAAACTAACTTCGTAAATATTTTATGGCTCCCTTAAAACATTTTTTATGACTTTTAATTGTATCCCTAATCCAAAAATTCATTATGAAAGAAAACGTTTGTATCCTCATGAATGGATGTATTTGTCTCGAAGAATAAAACAACTGATTACGTCATTTTAAATCAAATTGCTCCATGACCGGGAAGAACTTCCTACTGATGTTAATCAAGAAAACAAAGCTGTGTTCTGAGTAGAGGCGATATTTTCTTGGGAGCGAATATTACATAATATGATCTGCAAAAATTAATATTTTGTTTTATTTCGGTTAGTTCGCCTTTGACAGAACGCCAATTACCCTGTACACCATGGGTGAGATTCCCTGGAAGTGAATCAACGAAATTATCATTGTTGTTGACTGTCAGGTTGATGTTTTAATCTTGACGTATTACGGTAAATGTGACACTTATCTGTCAAAATTGTCCACGTCAAAAATTTGGCGTCCGAAGAAGAAAAGAACGCCAAATTCGCAATCTAAAAGATTACCACAGGTAACTGTTGGACAGGTATCTTAATTTTGTTTCCCATTCAGTGTATATTACTGACGTGTCGTTCGTAAACAACTCGCTCAAAAAGAGCGAATCAGCAAACTGAGTCGTTGGCGAACGAATCTTTTCCTGAAAAGAATTGATTCCTCAAAAGAGCAAACTCCGGAATGAATCAGTCAGAACTACTGAAATACAATATATTTGGAGTTATTTTTTTTTAGACATCAAACTATCACCTTTGTGTCTCTGTGATATTCATCTTCTAGCCAAAAAATATTACCTCATTGAAGAGCGTAAAGATGTAATAAATAACGAGAATATTCCGAAACGAACTTACAAGAAATCCGACAAGAACAAAATTTCCAAAAAGAAAATACAACACATTTAGTTACAAAAAGCGTCCTTTAACTCGAAACTGTTAACAAACGAAAGAACCAGACTCACAATTGTTTCCCTAGATACAAATTTTTCTCTAAACCGGACGAATCACTGGCCGAAACGAACCAATGGATCCGACAAAGAGTCGATAACGAGACACAAATGTTCTCTAAACAGGAAGAAGCATACGACCAAAACGAATGAGTCGGTGATGATAGTAATGAGAACCAAAATCTTGATTTCCTAATCATGAATATTGTTTGATTATTTGCATGAACCTTCATTCTTAGTACATTTGTTGGAACAGAAATTGGGAATTGAAGAAATGCATGGCCCTACGCGACATTTTAAATTACAGTAAAAATCACAAGACAAATATTCAGAGCGAATCAGGTAGTTCGGTTCCGAAACGTATTTACAAAATAAATGAAAATACAGATTAAGTGTTTCTAATTTAAAATCTGAAGACAAAAAAACAGAGCGAAACCTGAAGTTCGATTCCGAAACGTATAAACGAATAAATAAATCAAAAAATTATATAAAAATTTAATAAAAAAAATATTAAAATTATATCAAATTATATTAAAACCTATGTGAAATTTTGATCCAGAAATTATATTAAAATTAAAAAAAAATTAAATCCGCAACACTTAATCCATATTTTTATTTACTTTGTATTTCCATCAAAGAACAGTGAACTTTTCTTGTGAAGATGTGAAAGGCGTGAAAAGAAGAGACAATTAAAATCTTTGTTTGCATTTCTTTCGTACAGATTTAAACCAAATATATTACAAAATTAATTACCTTGAGGATTTTCTTCATTTGTGATTTATGAAATAGCTTTCTCTCACTAAGCACAATAAATTTCTATTACTCTAATTAGATGATACAATACATTTTTGATGCTTTATGTGATGCACCTCGACACTTCAGGTTTCTAGAGAAAAACAAAATGTATCTCATAATTTTTTCACTATTTCCTTTGTAAAAGAAATTACATAATTTTGAAATGACAGCATTTAACTTCTGTAGCATTCATTCGTAATCACTTAATACCTTCTGCAAAATATCAGGTAGAGGTAATTATCATAGGTAAACGACTGATCAAGTCGCGTTCATTTATTGAAATTTAATACCCTACATTAGGCATCAGGTAGCGGCAATTTAATATTACAGAACGCTAGAGAATTATTTGTTTTCAAAATTCTTCAGTTCTGCCAAAAAACGGAAACACTTTAATAATTCCAAGTGCTGATATATATACACAAATTAAAAAAAAATATGCATTTATTTATGTACTCTCTGATGTCGAAATATTTTTGTATCACCTACCTAATAAGATAAGGGTCCGCCCTTGGTCTTCAAAACAACCATAATTAGATGCGTCGTTGATTCAGTGTGGTGCGAATATTGTTGTACAGGTATGCAAATACAAGCGAATGCCATAATGTTCCTCAATTGTAGAGTCCTTCCTTGAGGACAATCACTGTCAGGAATATATCATGCAGTATCGATTTGCATGTTTTATTGGCTTGACCCACACATTTTTATAGTTGTTCACCGGCATGTATTAACTCACAACGGGATTTATAGAACGAGGCGAAATCTTTTTCAGCATTCAAAGAACAAGATTTGTTCTTTAGGTACACTGCATGCGAATATATAATTTTTTTTTTCGGAGACGAGTGATGCACGAAGGGGACATATGCTGTTTCAGCCTCTTCTCGTCATTGTGCTACTGGCTTTGTATTCTGAAATTCTATTGTGATAACGCAGTTGTCTGTGTGGTTAGTTGAAGCAATGGCGCTCCTATATTGCCTCGTACAATCCTTTCCAACCACCGTCGCTCTCGAACACCGCCTGGTTAAGACTGTCTGCCAGGCTTTTCCCATAGAAAGATGCCTGTCAACAAGTCTTGTTGTTTAAGCGCCATTCAATACACATAATCTTTACGGTCGTTCTTGCACAGCCAGCCTGCTTAATGATGATTGCCCTGACGCTTTCAAAGTAATATAAATCAAGAGTTTTTTAATATTGCTGATGTCTCCTCTTGGTACAGCTCTGGATCCTTTTTAGTGAGAAGTTTATAAAGTCTCCAAATCGTCATAATTACGTACGCATGTGCTGTAATCACATATCTAATAGCTTTTTTGATATTTCTAATAATTATCTACTTCAGTGGATACGAAGGTAATAATAACAGATCAATACTAATGCAACACAAAGCGTTGTTTCAAAAAGTTTGATAAATTATCAGAGCTTTTTCAAAGGGCATACATGAAGTAACACGAAAAAAAACTGTAGTTTTTTGTAATGACAAATAGTTTGCTGTAATTTTCTTCTACCAAAGAACTGAAAATAATGAACGCAAGATGTACATTAACATGTGCTGAATTACAGTGTAAGAAAAAAATTAAATGTTGGTTATAAAATGTTGAATTGAAAGATACTACGCACACACAGAGTGGAAAACGAGAAGGCAAATTATTTTGGAGAGCAATGAAAACAGGGAATAAATACTAAAGGTGAATTTATTGTTAAAATTAAATCTGACAGTCCTTATAAAATTAAATGATAAAAATAAGATGCAACTACTTCTGAGCATTCAATTTTTGTAAGTACATAAGTGAGATTAAAGAAACAGAAAGCTTTAACATACAATACAAAATATCACATAATATGTCGAATGAATTGATCTTTTCTTGAATGATTTTACTCTTAACTGACGGAACTCCTATTTCAATCTACCATATCTGTTCAAAATCACTTGATTAAAATTTATGTTAGAATATATATATTCGAATATATCTATGAGTTGGACAAATCATAATTATTTCACATAGAAGCTTAATCTAAATGCATTTTATGTTCCAGATCCCTCTTTTAATTCTAAAATGCAGCTCTTATTAATACCATTTGCAATAATTACTCTGGAATATATATAGTGCAAATTAGCAAATAAATGTGCTATTTGTATAAAAAGAAACTGCATACTCACAAAATGTACATTTTCTTTTTTGTGGCTTTTTTTTGGGTTGTTATACGGATCACTCCAGTAGTTATGAAAATCTGTTTTTCCCGTGCTTCACAAGAAGAAAAACTTATATATTTAAAGCTTCCGTTTAACGGAAGCTCAAAGGACAAACAACTCTATAAGAACCGTGTTTCTGTTCTCGGTACCATGCGTTTCGGCAGAAACTCAAAATGACATTTTCGCATTTCATTGCATCAGTTTCAAGTATTATTTACGACTCAACCAAAGGCTTCCCGCAAAATGTTGTCACATGGTTACTCTTGTGTTTTTATTGTGTGCACTTGGAATATGTAATTTTGCCGGGCAGTAGGAGCAGTTGCCAGGACTTCTAAATGGATGATTGTGAAGTCAAAGATAATACTTTCCCAGGTGTGAGCAAATTAGATTAGGTAGCCCTACGTGTTGATATTTTGCAGGCATTGAAAAACCAGTAAAGGAACTGCGCAGAAGGAAATGTAAGCCACTCAGATATTACAATGATTTCATTTCGCGAACATTTTAACAGTCTCTCAAAAGCGCTGAAATATTTTTCTGAAAGCAGGATTTCCCATCGATATGGATATGAGTTTTGCATAATCATTCGCAGAAACAGCAAACAACCATCATGTCTACTGCTACTAACAGTTAATTGATAGACAAAATTTGTAGTGTAAATGTCATCCCAGGCACGCATTTCTGCGGAATGTATAGAGAAACACACTGAAGGAGGTTGAAATAAGGGGATGTGACGTCACAAACATAAAGTTTACTCATTAGACGACGCGCATCTTAAGAATATGATAGCCGTTTTGAGCCATTGGGTTACGTACATGAGAAATTTGGTTTTCGAAATTTGAAGGGGATTTTTTGTTTTATTTTTTTAGAAATGTTTTGTTTTTGCGATTACGTATGTCACAACAATTCCGGACGAGCGCCTCTTGGAGTTACTTTTCATAGGTAAGCAACGGAGAAACGCTTGGTATGAAATCTTTTAATTTTCGAAGAGCAGGTAGTAGTCAAGGTCGTATATGAAATTTTCAATTGGAAGACAAATGAATTATTATTTAAAATTCATTTATTCCGTCTGTAAACTGACCTAAACACCAAAAAGTTTTTATTCGGGCATGCGGGGCCATACATATTTTTTAGCCAATGTATACAAATATCTGAAAATGTGTGCTCCAGCCCTGAAATAAAACTCTGGTGCTCTACAACTTCTGTGAACGGTAGTTTTGGCGCAAAATAGCTTATATAAGTGTCACTTAAAATAAAAAAAAACAATACCGTGAGCTAAATAGCTTTAATAGTGAGACTAATAAGTGAAAAGCCGAGAAATTGAGATTGTGTGATCGAAGCGACAGTGTGCTCTAACTCTCCTTGAAAAACCAGAAGGGTTAAGGAGACCTAATTACTACTAAAATGTAAAGATCACACGTTGCATTTTAGACCCAACCCCCACCATCCCAAAAAAAAGAAAGTCATAAAACCCCACAAAAAATCCTTCAGAAGGGGCATTGGTCGGAGAAAAGCATAGGAAGCTAAAGTGCTGACTGGGCATTAAACAGTAGACATTGGACATTTACCAATCCTGAAAAGGAAAATGAAGGTGCTTCGTATGAAAACAGTCAGCAGGAATAATTGAAACCGAAATACAGCAATAAATATTAACTAAAGTATACTTATCTTGAATAAATGAGACATTTGCAAATATCATTTTTTGTATATGAACTTCAGTAGTACGCATTCTGTTCTTTCAGTTGATCGATCACCAAGAGAAAATGCAGTGTATCCGTGTATCCTGTTAGATTAGAATACTATATTGAAAATGCAGTTTTTACAAAATATATCCGACTTCCATTAGGTGGTTTTACTTTTTTGCAAGGAAAATATTTTTTTATGTATTGACAGCAGTGTGATTAGTTCAAGCGGATCCCGATGTAACTTACTCTGTTTCCGTTTAAGTAACTTGATGCTGTGGAAAAGATATCACCTACGCTGTTGATCCACCTTCGTCTGGGTGTGTTGTGTTCCATTTAAACTTCATAAGTAATGTTCCGTGTGTTCTCCTCAAGAAAGGTGAAGTTTGCTTCACGCTGAAATTATTGTACTGCACTATTCTGTTTGCATTCAGTTTCAAACAGCATTAATTTCTTATATGTTTTAGAGTATGTAAAATTTAATTTCCGAAAAGGGGAAATAAAATGCTATGAACAATTTAGGAAAATAAAAAAATTCTAAACTAATACACCTAATCAGACATCTTTTAAATGATCTAACTAAACGAAATAAATCTGAGGTGAAACCTTTTAATAGGGAATGAAAACTGCATTTAAGTATTATTTAAATTATTTTCCATTTATCTTACTAGGAACCAATAACACAACATTTCTAGTTTTGTTGCGTTATTGGTGATAAATATTTGTACTGATACGGGTATCGCTTAAAATTTGCATAAAAAGAAAACAAACAGTAGAATAGGGCCAATTTTGAATCGACAAATATAACTTGATTTGTAAAAAAATGCTTGACACTATTCGTAGGAATACATAATTTTCTTTTATCTTTCATGTACACTCTCATCGGCCGACCTCCCCTGTATCGAGGGTTACACATTTTCTACATCACGCAAGGGTTACACTACGACTCTAGGGGGATAAACAGAAGCCGCGAGGATGGCATGTGTATTTTCGCTGCTTTCGTGTGCAAAGATTAAAGAAACAGAAGGAATAATGTGAGTTTGAATGGGCAATTTTTGTCTTCCCCAGATATTCGTGGCACAACTACTTACCAGCTTCAAACATGACTTCCTGTGGGATGCTGCAATGAAGCTGTGATGGTAAAGATCAGAAGAGAAATATAACCACAAACGTGCAGGAAGGGTACGGCATTCTCTGGTTGATAAAATAGGTGACCACCGAGTTGCGCATGGTGATCTGGGTAAAAGATCACTGTCAATATTTCATTTGAAGGCAAAATACAACTAGAAGGCACATAAACAAATTTCTGAACACACTATGAACCGGACGCTTACACCTATCTAGTGCTACACCTGCTGTATGAGCTCGATTCAGGGCTGTAGTTACCGAGAGAGCAAGAAAGGCAGTTGCCGTCCTTAAATGGTCTCACCAGGGGCGCTATTTCCTGTTCTGAATTAAAGAAACAGGAAGAAATGCACGACGTGTGATTAAATTTACTGGAACTTGTAAGTGGAAAAGACAGTTATGCACTTAAGTATTTACTTTCTTTACTTTAGACACGCAAAGTATCCGCATTAATTATTCCTTGCAACTAAACAGGGTATAGAGTAACATGTACCGTGTAGTGTGAACCCTCAGATGCTTCATACTACGCAATTTAAACGAACTGAGGAAACTATACTTTCGACTTGAAATTAACAGACTGTTCTCTGGATAAGGATGCAAACCAGAATTTTCAGTTAATTTAATTGTTGGTCGGAAAGGTAATGCATTTTATTCACAAACTGGAGTAAAAATATTATTCAACTGAATTACTACTACAATTGAACACAAAAGGTTACTTACTTTATTATATATATATATAAGTCATAAAAGCTGTCTACGTACGATTAAAAACATTAACCCTGCTGATACTATAGACTAGTTTTAAAAAAAAACTTTATTCACAAGTAAAAGCAAGTTAAAAGCGAGGTCTTTCGGGATCCCTAGATCCCATCTTCAGGCTTAAGGCCAAAAAGAACAGCAAGTGGTCCACTTATATACGATCAGGTTTGACCCATGATGCAACGCAGTGGGCGTTGACATCGGTCAACATAGCAAATCAAAAACAGTCAATAGTTCGAAGATATGTAAGGTTATACAATATTGTCCGTAGTGATTCCGGGCATATCGATGGGGATTAGTGTTTTCCATATGTGAGGAATGAATGACGGAAGTTCTGAGTTACAGCATAAAGGCCCATATGAATGGATATATAAGCTCTCTAAGAGGAAAACATTTCCCCTTGTTACTTTACAGTTCAAAACCACGGCGTTCTTCCAGTCAGGTATTTTTCCCTCTAGGTCCACAGTTTCAGTTAGTGCTGTGTTGGTGGAGCCTGACCTCAAGTAATATTGGTGTTCCGATAATCGTACTTTTAAGGTCCTGAGAGTCGAACCTACATAATATTTCACATCCTCTGAATTATTAGGGTTGACTAAAGGTATGCCGTATACACCGGGTCTAGATAGATTGGAAATCACGTCACGATCAGTTCTGATAATAGAAAAGATGTTACGAGTCGAAACTCCAAAACCAAGTCCATATTTCTTGCATGTTTTTCTAAGGATTGTCACAAGTGGTTGAGAAAACTCAGTCTTGCCTATATACCGTAAAGTTGTTTTTGGAGTAGTTAGGGTAGTGGATCGAGTTCGTTGAACTATATTCACGAAGCGTTCGAAGTACGAATCCGGGTACCCAAAGGATCGGGCCATAGTCCGAATGTACTTAAGTTCATTGTCCACACGTCGTGCATTTCTTTCTGTTTATATATTTGAAGATATTACCGCATAGTGATATACAGTATGACACTGAAGTGCCAGAAAAATTGGTACACCAGTATAATACTCGGTAGGTCCCCCACAGGAGCGCAGGACTGCAGAAATACAATGGGGCGTGGACTGCACTAGCTTCTGGAAATATACTGTAGGCAATGCACACCATACTTCCTGCAGAGCGTTCCACAAGTCGGGTGTATTCTGATGTTTCGGATTCCTGTGTTCGATAGCGCGTTGCATGGCATCCCAAATGTGTTTTATCACGGTCAGATCTCGGGAAATGGGTGGGAATGGCAAAACCCCAAACTCAGATGAATGCTCCTCTAACCATAATGTGGCGTCCCGACACTTGTGTGGAGGTTCATTGTCCCGTTTAAAAAGGCAAAATCCATCAGCATGAATGCAGGACATGAACGGGAGTACCTCATCAGAAAGGATACGCACATAGAGTTGGCCGATCACAGACGTTTGTAGACACACCAGCAGTCCCAGTGAAGCCCAGCTAAACACACCCCATGCCATTACGGAACATTCACCAGCCGGAACATTTCCATGTTGACAGGCGGGATCCATGGCTTAATGGGGTTTGCACCACACACGAATTCTTCCATTTGCCTGATACAGATGGAAACGCGACTCGTCAGATCAGGTAA
This sequence comes from Macrothele yani, assembly GCA_039090855.1. Taxonomy (NCBI): domain Eukaryota; kingdom Metazoa; phylum Arthropoda; class Arachnida; order Araneae; family Macrothelidae; genus Macrothele; species Macrothele yani. The sequence continues at coordinate 162,554,183 of CM077034.1, read as the reverse complement.
CTTGATTCCAGTCATCAAGTGTCCAGTGGAGGTGATGTCGTGCCCAAGCGAGGCGCCCAGCTCTGTGTCGTGAACTCATCAAAGGGACTCGAATTGGGCGTCATTACCTAAAGCCCATATCGTTCAGGATACGTTGCATAGTCTGGACGCGGATGATTGCTGAGGCTCCAGCATTGAATTCCGATAATCCCTGCGAGTGTTGCACGCGTATCGCGTGAAACGATTCTTGACAACCAACGATGGTCACATTCACCCAATGTTTTTCTACGGTCACACTGATATTGTAGGTTGATGGTTTTGCCGGAATTCTTGTAGTTCGTTTCAACCTCCGAAAAACTGTGGCCCATCTCACGAGCGCCAACTATGACACAGCGTTGAAGATCGCTTAAAATGTTTTTACTTGTCATTCTAATGCCGAAAACAGCTCTGACAGTTGGCAAGGATGTCTATCACTTTATATACGCACAGGCTGACGCAATGGAGTTCGCGCATAGGTGACGTTGCTATGTACTTTGCATAAGCTCGTCTGTACCAGTTTTTCTGGCACTTAAGTGTATGTTTAGGTAAGTTTTAACAAACTACGGAAATGAAGAGTAGTTTACATTTGGAGCACTTCGTTTGTTTGTGTATTTGGAAATCTGAATAAAAATTTTCAACAGAGTGCTTATAGGTATGAGGTAAAATTTTCGCATCAAAATTTTCAAAAATATCAAATGGAACGACAAAGGAAATTGATTTTATCACGTGTACCAAAATTCGTCATAGAAGACTGCAGTGTGCTAAACAAGTTCGACACAGGCATTGACCATAGATTGGTGAGATGTAAGATGCACCTCAACACTAAACTTGAACGTGGCAAGCTTATAAGCAAACAAAATGTATTGACATAACCAACCTTAAAAAGCACCATAATACCTTTCAAGTTGGAACTGAAGAACAGATTCTTTGCTTTAGAAGGCCTAACATCGGAAGAAGTGGATGTTTCTGAAGTTAACAGAAAAGTAACCAAAGCTCTTATGGAAACAGCAACAAAATTAGCTGTGTCTAAGAACAAGTTCAATGTGAACAAATTATCAGGAAAAAGCAAAATGTTGATGCAAAATAGAAGAGAGATGAGGACAACTAAAAAAGATGTGACTTCCAAAGTGGAATATATATAGCTATGCAAGACAGTGCGAAAAAGTATCACTGAAGACGTAAGGAAATTCAACTGTGAACTAGTGAGAAAAGCAATTGAAAAACAACCAAATACAAAAGATAGCAAAGGGACATTTCAGGAATGGAAGAAAACAGATTATAGCACTGAGAAAAGAAGATAATTCTTTAACAAGAAATAGAGGCGAGATTTTGACAAGAGTGAAAGATTTCTACTCCAAGTTATATTAAAGGGATGATACATGTACTCCAGACATCGTGAAAGATACCAGTACCAGAGTTCTTCCAGTCCTCCCAGCAGACGTTGCACATGCAATCAAGAACATGAAGCGGGGAAAAGCTCCAGGAGAAGATGGAATTACTGTAGACATCATACAAGAAGCAAGTGGAGAAATCGAAACAGTACTCGCCCAAATTTTCACTCGATGTCTTAATGTAGGGAAGATTCCTGAGGATTGGGCTAACGCTACAATGATCCTGCTACATACAAAAGGTGACATTGAGGATCTCAGGAACTACAGACCTATCAGCCTCCTTTCAGTGGTTTATAAATTCTTCACTAAAGTTCCTTCACACCGCTTGAAGGTAACACTGGACATGGCTCAACCGAGAGAACAAGCTGGATTCAGGAGTGGCTACAGCACAATAGATCATATCCACGTACTGAGAGAACTAATTGAAAGAGCGAGGGAATATGAACTTTCATTGTGCATGGCTTTTATCGATTATGAAAAAGCTTTTCATTCGGTTAAACCATCAGCAGTTACAAAGGCTCTGAAATCCTGCGGTATTGAAGATGCATACATTAATATTATTAATAACATCTATGAAAATGCAAGTGCAAAGATTCGGCTGTTTGAAAATACAACACACATAAAAATTGGAAAGGGAGTGACACAAGGTGACACCATATCTCTGCAGGTCTTTAATGCCACATTGGAGGGTGTCTTTCAGTCGCTGAGCTGGGAAAACAAAGGGATAAAGGTTAATGGATATTATCTAACCCAAATTCGTTTTGCTGATGATATAGTAATTTTTGCAACTAACCCATCAGAGCTGCAGAGTATTATCCAGGAACTTGCTGACAAGAGTAAAGAAGTGGGATTAAAAATGAACTTTCAGAAGACAAAAGTGTTGTTCAATGGTTTTTCAAGAAATGAAGATTTATGGATTGATGGAGAAAAGCTGGAGATAACAGACACATACGTTTATCTTGTACAGCAGATATCAAGTGAGGGTCACATTGATGAAGAAATTTATCTCCGTTACAAAACTTGCCTGGAGAGCTTTTGGAAGGGACAGCACAATTTTCAAGAGCAATATGCCATTATGTCTTAAAAGAAAAGTGTTTGATCAATGCATCCTTCCAGTGCTTACGTATGGTGCAGAGATGTGGACCTTAACTAAAAGAGACATACAAAGGCTGCAGACAACTCAAAGTAGCATGGAGAGGTGCATGCTTGGTGTAACCAGGAGAGATAAGAAGAGGAACACGTTGATCCGAAAAATGACAAGAGTGGAAGACATCATGATCAGAGTTAAATCCCTGAAATGGCAATAGGCTGGTCATACTACCAGAAGGACAGACCATCGATGGACAGCCGAAAGTTTAGATTGGATTCCAAGGGACAGAAAAAGACCCAGAAGAAGACCATATGGGAGATGGGTAGATGTAATTCGAAAGTATGCAAGCGGGACATGGGAGAGACTGGCACAAGACAGACCGTTGTATATTAAACTTGGGAAGACCTTCGTCCAGCAGTGGATTGCTAATAGTTGACAATGATGATGATGATGATGCAACGACATGCAAAAAAGGAAAAAGATGACGACATGGTTTACGAACGTCGGCTCGGTTCTTTTTTCCAAGAAGTGAAGCGTAAATGAGTGATATTTGAATTAGTGACCCTCTCTTTAGGTGTTTGGGTAAAAAGAGATATATCACATATGCTTAAAGAGAAACGGCGGAATTAGATACTGTGATTAGCAGCGTTCCGCGGTCTGACATTTCTCGTTTTCTCATATTTATTATTCATAAATGCCTAATTCAAAATTTGACACTATAATTCAACATCAGTACGACTTGATTCATATGCTGTGACACCGACTGTTATAATGGCTAGGGTTATGGAATATCAGAAGTTTCTGTAATGTGTATTTTGAAAAATTTTAAGTGCTAACAAATTAAAACATCGTGTGATTGCTACTGAATTGTAAATTAAAGAAAGAATAAAATGTCATATAAGTTGCAAATTGTACTTACTTTGATTTCAGCAATTCATGTCACGTTAAAATAAGCCGTGTATGAAAACAGCTTTCTGAACATAATTTTGAAAATAAATCTGAATCGAAGCGCAATATTAATAAATTCATTATTAAACTAAGAAATGACATTGCCCTACTTTTTGTTAAATGTAACGAGCTGGAAGCTCAAGTACAGCATAAATAATTGTCGTAACTAAGGAAGTTATTTTAAGATTTGAAAAAAATGTGAAAATATATCATTTTTGCAGCTCTTTACTGAATTTGAAAAGTTCGTGATAGGCCGTGTGTTTCATTAAGAACAAAACTTTCTGTAGACATCTTTTAATAAATGTACTTTGGTGCACTGAATGAAAGATAAAAGATCAAATTCAATAAAAAAATCTGAATGCAAAGCCTCTATTTGTTCATGTTAGTTTCATATCGACAATTAGAATTAAAATTGAAAAGAAAATCAAACAGGTTGTTTCTTATTCAGAATTTTCCAGACGAGAAATCTTTCTTCAAAAGATATCTGGATGAGCATTGGAATTATTTAGAAAATTTTAGTGGACATATTAGAGCTTGTAAAAAGGAACAAACAGCGAAGTTGAATATATATTTTTTTAATAATTACGGATTCCATTATAAAACTGCTGGGTTATGGATTTTAAAAACTGCAGCCATATTAGTGACCCAACGTTATAATGTCTTTAACAAGTTAGTAAAATCATGCAATGCATTGGTTATAATACGTTTTCCAACATACTAGAAATCATTACTCAAATTATGAGGATAATGACTGTGGAATATATCTCGGTCCTGTGCCCTGAGCATTGATCCCATTTCGATTATATTTAACAAAACCGGTTCAGTATCCCTCCGAAATAACATGATAAAGTTTTGTCGCAATGGAAGAATTTTTACATAAGTTATGATGCATAAGGGCTATGGAATAGATTCAGCTCCTTAGTCCTAAAATTTGACTCAATTTCGCCCATGTTCAACAGGATTCGTCCCCAGGAAGGCCCCTACAACATACTAACATTTCATCCAAATCGAAGAATTTTACCGTAAGTTATGACGCATAATGGAGATGGAAGTGATTCCGCTCCTATGCCCTGACCTTTGACCACATTTCGCCCATTTTCAAAAGGGTTTGTCCCCAAGTGGTAGGGGACAATAGGGTTTGTCCCCTACCACATACTAAAATTTAATCGAAATCGAACCTTTTTTTACTTTAGTTATAACGCATAGAGCAGTGGAATGGATCCCGCTCCTATGTCCTAACCTTTGACCCCATTTCGTTCTCTTTCAATAGGGTTCCTTCCCAGGGGATCCTTTTCTACATACTAAAATTTCATCGAAATCGAACGGTTTTTACGCGAGTTATCGTGCGGACGGACATACGCACACAACGCGTGACGTAATGAGGAAGATGGGAATCGCGACATCTACTCGCAAGAGTGTGACGTCATATAACTTTATAGGATCCACACACAATGCGTGACGTAATGAGACAGATGGTGTGACCGCGCGCCAAATCTCAAGCGCGAGTTGTGACGTCATAAGATCGTCCCCAGGTGGTCTTCTATCATATAATAAAATTTCATCGAAATCAAACCATTTTTACGCAGGTTATGACGCATAAAGTCAATGGAATGCATTCCGCTCCTATGTCCTGAGCTTTGACCCCACTTCACCCATTTTCAACAGGGTTCATTTCCAGGTCGTCCCCTGCAATATACTAAAATTTCATCGACATCAGATCATATTTACGCAAGTTATGACGCATAAGGGCTATGGAATGGATCCCACGCCTATGCCTTGACTTTTGACCCCACTTCACCCATTTTCAATAGGGTTCGTCCCCAGGTGATCATCTAATCCCATACTTAAATTTCATCGAAATCGAACTATTTTTACGCGAGTTATCGTGCCAACTGACGGACGAGAGGACAGACGGACGGACAAAGCTGGAGCATATACGCTTCTTCAACCTACGGTTGGAAAGCGTAAAAAATGCAGGGTCGGTCGGAGTGTGAAACAGCATGTCGCACTTTTATATTTAACGTGTTGCATATTTTGTAAAAACGATTTTTGCACTTCAGTTGGTCTCTATATGCATTAAGACTGGCCGTTATCAGCATTATTTACACTTTCTCAGCAAATATTCAGCTGAAAGTTTACACAAATTCTTCAGCAAGGGAAGTGTACGACGTACCCTACAGCAGAAGATCAATTAAAAGTTTGTGTTTTATGCAGTTGAACTCTAAGAACGTTATATTCTAAAATATTGACTTCACATTTAGTCTGCTATTTTGTTGATTGAGTAGGATGACTGGGCTATGAAGTAATGTATTACACAAAACGATTTATTTAAGGTGAGATTATGTGATCAGTAACTAAATAAATATGTAAATGTTTATGTGAATAAAAGCAATACAATTTGAACATGATTTCAGATTCAGTTTCCTTTTTGTGTAATTTCAAGCCTGATCCCTGTTCAGTACGCAAGTGCAACTCCGATCAAGATGCTTCGTCTTCAGCACTCCACATTTGTGAGATACATTTTGGTGATGGTTTCATCGAAATGTTTAGTCTTACCTTGAGGAAGAGTGAGCATGTAATTTCTGCCAGAAATGAAAACCTTTATTTTTTATGCAGGTTTATCTGCCTTTCTAATTTTCTAGATTTTATTCAACGTTGTAATTCACGAGAAATATGTGATATTTGACAACATTAAAAATCAGAATCTGTGTTAACATCTGTAACGAAAGCAAGAGTCACCTTGAGGAGTTTTTTTAATAAAAAACATTAATTTGAAAAAAAAAAAAAGAAAAAAAAAAATATTACAAAGGTCAAATTTAAAATCGATTGATTTTTTTCATCTCTTAATTTTTAAATACAAGCGTCAAAAATTTATTTTTATACTACTTGGAAATTACAGACCGAATATGCGTGATATGTGGTTGAAGGAAGAATAAAAGAGAAAAAAATATATACATATATCCGACTTCCATCTTCTGTTTATGATTGTGGTTCGAACACATGTACGTCGTTTGTGTTGTTTTTAAACCTAAATCATGAATCCTTTAAGATTGAAAACATTCTATTTATTTTTTGAGTCGGGAGTAAAGCATTTCTTCTGTCAAAACTGAGCTCTCATTCTACATCTTTGTTTTAAGTTAATTTCTTCGTTTATAAATGAGTATAAAATTTTAACATGCCTGAGTTTAGCAAATGCTTAGTCCCGGATTACATACATCCCAAATTTCGGAAAAATTTATAGGGTTTCAACTCCATTGTTTTCCTTTTTAGTGTGTAACTTTCTTTTCCGCCGAAACTACGTGGTTTAAAGACCGCTTTGGTGTAATACTTTGTTACGGAAGAGTCAGCCCAGCTCTAGGTAAATGTTGAAATTCGGTAATAAGGGTTTTGGAAGTTCAAAGCCTTTAGGTTATTACTAGATAAACACGTGCCGTTAGACCTGATAATTTGGGCAATTATACAATTAAACCTGAAAGTGGAAAATTTCAAGCACCCAGTAGAATCATTACAAAATTCGATGATTCCTGTTAAGATAATTCTACTCTACGAGCAAATTCGCATGTATGGTGTTCATCATAAAAACAATGATTTATAAAAAACAAAACTAGTACTTAAATGATATAAAAATTGCATACAATATTTGATTGGAAATAATAATTATTTACATTTAAAATCCCAAAATGATTTGTAGTGATTTTCATATTTAGTAGATAAAAAAACGTCTTCTAATGACTTCGGTTCTTAGAGGATTGAGTTCCATTGGTTTTCTATTGTTTAATATTGTCTGCTGCTTGACGTTTTTGCGGGACTTGTTTTTAACTGTAGATCCTGTCTGTGATTTCTACGAGGCGTGTTGTGGAAATGCCTGCGGTAGTTCGATACTAGCGTCTGGCGAGAGCGATATCTATAATTCAGGAACACGGATTCCGGTATCTCATGGCAGCAGCAATCGATAGAATTTAGTGACTACTTCCGGAACGGAAGTGTCAACTTTTGCACGAACACCAACGGACATGACACAATGTATTGAAATTCTGACAGAGTAACTAAGTTATGCTTCTGAGGGACGCGAAGCGTAAAACGTTTAAGAAATAAAATAGTAAAAAAATTATCTTCATATATGAATTTAAATTACTATTACGTACCTTATAATCCTATCAGATATGATATTTTCGTGCTAAAATGATATTTTCGTGCTAAAATGATATAAGTTTAAAAAACAATGACGTGTTATGTGCGATTTAAAATTTAATGATAAAAACATATAAACTGCTGGCCACCCAAAATGCAACACCAAGAACGAAGCATCCGATTTACCTGAAATTCGCAGCATGCGTCGGCCGCGAGAGGACATGCAAACGATTAGCATTGCAGGGCATATGCAAACCATGTGCGCCCGGCACGCCATCGAGAAGCACTATAAGAAGGTTGCACAGCAGCCGGTATGTAAGTAGTGGAAGTGTGTTGTGCTGCCGGACCAGTGCGTTGGAAGCTTCCTGAAGCCTCGTTGCAGAATACGGCAGTCATTCCAGCACGTTTCGGAGTTCGACGAATAACGAATAGTGGCTTATTGCGACAGCGGCTTATCGTACCGAGACATCAGCGCCCGTGTGAAACGACATCTCGCCACAGTGAGGCGAGTATGGATTGGGTGGGTGCAGGAGGAACGGACGGACCGACGTGAGCGATTGCCGCAGCCGCGGCACAGCACCTGCCGAGAGGACCGGCATGTTGTAGGCGGGCATTGACGACTCGCACCGCCACATCTGGAACGTTAGTGCAGGAATTAGGGTGTGTTGCGCAACAAACTGTGTCAGCACGTACCGTTCGACGTCGTCTTCACGAGCGGGGACTTGTCGGACGGCGCCTATTGCCCTGATTACCATTAACGTTACACCACCGGCGAGTGCGGCGGCAGTGAGCCGTTGAACGCCTCACCTGGACTACGGAATGGCAGGAGATTGTCTCCTCCGACGAATACCGCTTCTGCGTGCAACACCACGATGGTCGGATCCGCGTGTGGCGGCACCGCGGCGATAGATTGTATGACGCCTACATTATGCATCACCATACCGGACACGTCGCCTGGCGTTATGGTTTGGGGCGCAATTGGATATGACACCCACACCCCTCTGGAACGCATCGCCGGTACACTCAACAGCTAGCACTACATCTCCGACGTTTTGGAGCCTGTAGTCCTCCCTTACCTGTAGGACCTGCGAGCTGCCACGTTTCAACAGGACATCACGGCCCCGCACGTGGCACGCATCGTGCAACAATACTTCACGGCCCACAAGTTGCCACTGCTGCCGTGGTCCGCCTAACGTGCGGAAGCAGCGTGGACCGACATACCCCAAGCCCCCATCCAAAGCCTCTTTCGTTCAATTCCGCGGCGTGTAGCGACCGTTATTGCCACCAAGAAGGACACGAGATAGGAAAGTCAGATTTACTGAACACATAACAACAGATACAAAGATGAAACGATTGAACTTACAAGCCCGTGTTGCCAGCCATGGGGGCCACACGAACTATTGATGTCTGCATGCTCCGCAAGATCGCACGGGCCTGTAAGCTCAATCGTTTCATCTTTGTATCTGTTGTTATGTGTCCAGCAAATCTGGCTTTGCTATCTCGTGTCCTTCTTGGTGTTGCATTTTGGGTGGCCAGCAGTGTATACAAGTTAAAATATATACACATTAGACCTTTCGATTTACAATAAACTCATCCTCAGATGTAACAGAATGCCAAACGCAAGCGACAAGGTGTTAGTTATATATACACCTGGTGGTCATGTCACAAGTGACGTATGTCCAATGAAGTTTTATCGCATGTGCGGAAATAATCGGTCAAACTCGATTTCTGAAGACTCATGGATTTTTCCCGGTCAATTAACTATTTCCAAGGGAGGGGTATAGTACACGAAGAGCAGCATAAATGACTATATTAGCAAATCAGTAAACATTGCAGCAAAAATGACTATATTTGCAAATCAGTATACTTTCTGTGAAAAGGATAGAAGAACGTTGTCTAGGGGTATTCAGTATAATTGCTGCTTCCCAAATAAGAGTATGCGTACTCGTTAAATAAGACCAGGAGAGAGTTGTAGAAGTTGAAGAGGTTTTAATGTTATATTTGTGTTCCGAAACTCTACATTTCAAGGGACGAGAGATTGAACGCACAGACATTCATCATGTTCTGCCCTTCTTCCAGCAAAGTCTTCAGTGGTATGGAATACATTCCATGTTAATTGTCCAGTTCAATCGGTCAATTTTTATAATTACTGAGATGTTATTAGTCTTGATAAAAATGGTTCGATTTCGATGAAATTTTTTTTACAAATACCTTTCAATGGGTTATTAACTCCAGCTATAAAAAAACGGATCCGAGATATTTGATGGATTGGTGACCTCTAGTTAAGGAGTTAACAGAGTTTAAATAAATTCTTCGTAGTAGTTTATCCACAGCGAAAGCTGGTTGGGCATAGTCACTGGCCAACTTCTTAATATTTGTCAGCTCCAATTTGCGTAGGGCAATGTCCGATGATTTGCGGTATTGCTTATCGCAGCAAAAAATGTAAGGAAAATACATTTTTTGTTGTATTGCAGTGCTGGCCACCCATAATGCAACACCAAGAAGGAGGCATCCGATTAGCCCGGAATTCGCAGCATGCGTCGCCCGCGAGAGGACATGTAAACGATTAGCATTGCAGGGCATATGCAAATCATGTACGCCCGGCACGCCACCGAGAAGAGCTATAAGAAGGGTGAACAGAAGGCGGGGTGTAAGTTGTGGAAGTGTGTTGTGCTGTTGGACCTGTGCGTGGTCCGGCAGCTTAACACACGTCCACTATTATTTCCCAGATTGGAATGGTACTACAATTTTGAACTCTGATGTCGAAAAATCTACCATCGTTCTTGCAGAAAGTTTGTGCATAATTCACCATAGTGACCCTTGCTGTAACTTGGAACTTCCTGCATATGTTCTTAGCCCTTGGAGAAGACTGGCCAATTCACATGAGTTCCACACTGATGAGGGACCCAGATTTCGTAAATGAACTTGTCGTATTTTGCTTTACTAATATTACTTTTGTTTCTGTTCACTTTTTTTTTGTTATGTGGTTTTATTACACCTACACTGACGGAAAAAAATCCCAACACCAAGAAGGGGTTGTGTTAGATCAACGACTGTTGGTAGGCGGTGATAGTACATCTGTAACATGACGTCTATGCAAATTTCGCGCTCGGCGCATACGTGTGGCTCTAGTAGCGCCCTTCGGAACATGCAAAGCAGGTTTGCTGTAAATGCGCGCTGTAACGTTCGTGAGCGTTAGTTATCGTTGAGATTCGACGTAGTGTGTTGATGTTAGTCAAGAATGCCTTTAAGAAGACGAAGAAGCCATTATCAACAGCTCACGGAGTTTGAACGAAGTCGTGTAATAGGGCTACGAGAAGGTGGATTTTCTTTCCGCAATATTGCAGAACGACTTTGCAGGAATGTAGCCACTGTGCATGATTGTTGGCAGCGGTGGTCAAGGTAAGGTACTGCTCCAAGAAGACCGCGTTCGGGCTGGCCACGTGGCACTACTCAGAGGGAAGGCCGCCGTGTACGGCGTATGGCCGTGGCGCATCGTACCGCGTCTGCGGCAGCAATTCGAGCTGCAGTTGCCACCTAAGTGACACAACGAACTGTTACAAATCGGTTACTTGAATGACAGCTCCGAGCCAGACGTCCTGTAGCGTGCATTCCACTTACTCCAAACCAGTGCAGTTTGCGACGTCAGTGGTGTCAAGCTAGAGCTCATTGGAGGACGGAGTGGAGATCTGTTATGTTTTCTGATGAAAGCCGGTTCTGCGTGGGTGGCAGTGATGGCCGTGTGTTGGTTAGAAGGAAGCCAGGTGAGCGCCTGCAACCAACCTGTCTGCGGTCGAGACACACTCTACCTATACCTGGAGTTATGGTCTGGGGAGCAATTTCCTATGACAGCAGGAGCACTCTCGTGTGCCGTCAGTGTGCGTGACGTACAACTGTGCCGTCACGCACACTGACGGCACAGTTGTACGTCGGTCTGGTGATTCACCCTGTTGTGCTGCCATTCATGAACACATTGCAGGGGGTGTTTTCCAACAGGATAACGCTCGCCCGCATACCGCTGTTGTAACCCAGCATGCTCTACAGAGTCAGAGTGTCGACATGTTGTCGTGGCCTGCTAGATCACCAGGTCTTTCTCCAATCGAGCACGTATGGGACATCATTGGACGATAACTCCAGCGTCACCCCAACTAGCATTAACTGTCCCTGTATTGACCGACCAAGTGCAACAGGCTTGGAACTCCTTCCCACAAACTGACATCCAACACCTTTACGACACAATGCATGAACGTTTGCATGCTTGCATTCAACATTCTGGCGGTTACACCGGTTATTAATGTACCAGCATTTCACATTAAAAATGGCTCTTCTCGCGCTTACATTACGCTGTGATCTTGAAACATTAATCGATTAAATATGTTACCTTTACAAATGTATTGCCGCCATTTCATTCCTGTACCACTATTTTTACGTGGTGTTGGGATTTTTTTCCGTCAGTGTATATACTTTTTCACTTTTATTTGTGCCCCCTGCGTCGACGAAAGCCATTTGCTGACGGTGGAGTGAGTGATGAATTGTGGGTAGGGGAGGGAGTGCATATATATGTCTGATACACGGTCTTGTCTTGTGGCGCTGGAGCCAGTAGATGGAGACTTGAGATCTCCGAAAGTACTAGCTTTCAACTAGGTTTTTAATTTGTAAATACAAAAAAATGTTTTAATTTTTGTAACATGGAGACATAGTGTTTTATGGTACGGCGAGACAGCTACACATTGACCATTAAGTTATTGCGTACGAATTTCAACTCAATTTCATCAGGAGCTGTGTCCGCTGAAGAATAAAAATTTCAAATCGAAGTTTTAGAAGAGTTATCGGGAAAAACGTAATTTACTTTAACACCCCTAGTCGAAAATCTATGCGTTGATTGAAAAAGTAACTATATCTAAACTATTCTTCGACATAAATGGAATCGAAAGATAAAAGGATTTTTTAATCGGGAGCTTAGAAGCAAATATGTGAAATAAAACGAATTTTTGAATTAAACATCATCTGCTTTTAAGCCATATAGCGGCTAAATTTCACATCGCAAAAAAAAACAAAAAAACCGTGATGATTGATCATCATTCGCATGTTTCAAGCTTCCCGATGAAAAAATATTTTTTCAAATCGGACTAATAGTTTCAGAGATATCGTGTCAACGGGCGGACGGACTAACCGATAGCATAAGCACGTCTCCGTCTGTCCGCCTGTCGGAAGGATAACTCGCGTAAGAATGGTTCGATTTCTATGAAATTTTAGTATGTGGTAGGGGACCACTTGGGGACGAACCCTATTGAAAATGGAAGAAATGGGGTCAAAGGTCACGGCATAGGATCTAGATCCATTCCATTGCCTTATGCGTCATAATTTGCGTAAATATGGTTCGACGTAAATGAAATTTTAATATGTGGTAGGAGACATCCCGGGAATGAACCCTATTGAAAATGGGTGAAGTGGGGTCAAAGATCAGGACAAAGGAGCGGAATCCATTGCATTGCCTTTATGCGTCATAACGTGCGTAAACATGATTCGATTTCGATGAAATTTTAGTATGCGGTAGGAGACCACCTGGGGACAAACCCTATGGAAAATGGACGAAATGGGGTTAAAGTTCAGAACATAGGATCGGGATCCATTCCTTCGCCCTTATCCCATACTGTTAAAGGATCAATTCTTGTATGCATGTAAAACTTATTTTGAATACGGCTCTAAGGATTTTGATGAAAGTCATTACCTTACCGTATTTTCTGGTGCTAGAAATCAATTTAACTTGATCTCGACTTTAGGAAAATTCGTTTAGTGCGTTGAATAACCACCACGAATTGCCACGGTTTTAGTGTCATGACGTCGTCCTAATAATATTTCCCATGCCTAGAAATCTTATGACGTGATAATCTCGCGATTTAAATGCGACCACGCCATCTGTCCCATTACGTCACGCGTTGTGTGTGTATCCTATTAAAGTTTTATAACGTCACACTGTTTCGAGCAGATCGTCGCGATTCCCATCTGCATCATTACGGCACGCGTTGTGTGCGTATGTCCTTCCGCACGATAACTCGCGTAAAAATGATTTGACTTCAAAGAACTTTTAGTATGTGGAAGGGGAACACCTGGGAAGGAACACTATTGAAAGTAAACGAAATGGGGTCAAAGGTCAGGACATAGGCGCATGATCCATTCCACTGCACATATGCGTCATAACTAACGTAAAAAAAGGTTCGATTTGGATGAAAGTTTAGTATGTGGTAGGGGACCACCTAGCCACAAACCCTATTGAAAATGGGCGAAATGGGGTCAATGGTGAGGACATATGAGCGGAATAACTTCCATCGCCATTATGCATCATAACTTAAGTAAAAATTCTTCGATCTGCATGAAATGTTAGTACGTTGTAGCGGCCTGCCTGGGCACGAATCCATTTGAAAACGGGCGAAATGAGGTCAAAGGCTAGGACATAGGAGCGGGATCTATTCCATAGCCCTTATGCATCATAACTTACGTAAAAATGCTTCCATTGCAACAAAACGTTATCATGCTATTTCGGAGGTATACTGAACCGGTTCTGTTGAATATCTTTGAAATGGGATCAAAGGTCAGGACACAGGACATATATTTATTACACAGCCATTATTCTCATAACTTCAGTAATGATTTCTGGTATGTTGGAAAGCGTATTGTAATCAATGCATTGCATTATTTTGCTAACTTGTTTTACAAAAGACGTGCTAACAAATGAGCTTTGTTATCAACCAGCAACTCATTCGGATAAAAACTGACTTTAAACGGTATTTTCAGAAACTAGAGTAAAAGAAAATATTTCGCAAATTCTGTATGCTGTAAAGTGAAAAATGGTAAATTATGATTAAGAAAATTATAAAAGACCAGAGGCGAATATTAGGGGTGTGTTAAGTGTGCTGCGCACAGCCGCGTAATTAACCTGTATTATCGATATTATTTTTTCGGATTCATTTCTAATAAAACTTTCTAGAGTTTGTCCTAAATCTTCGAGGGCTGGTTCAAATTAATTTCTGCATATAATGCCTCCGATGACCGTATGCGTGTTTGCAGACGCACAGGGGAGCGTCTCCACCCTTCTTGCATCCGCCAGCGAAACACAGGGCCTACACCTGGACTCCTGGTGTAGGGAGCGATTAGCTATCATTCCCGTACACAACTAGTGTTTTTACCGGGTTGGTTGGTTGGTTGGTTATTAGATTTTATTGGCGCAAGGGTTGGCCAAAGAGCGCCAGACACAAGACAAACAGACAAAATTAAAAAACGGGGCATAAATCGCAAAATCTGGCTGACCAAGTAAAACCGAACCATGAGTACGAAGGAAGGGCCAAAAAAGACAATGAAACAAACAGTATGAAAAACATGGTACAATGGTGAGAAAGAAGCCGATTAAGTAAAACTGAGGAATGAGAATGATAAAACACATTACGAAATCGAACACAACTACACATAGGATGAGTCACTCTCCTCCCCCACACACTCCAATGTAATGCTGGCCGAGGGCGAGGACGAACTGTCACTATCCTCCCCCTCATGTTCCTCTGCAATGTTAGTTGAGGCTCGGGACGAACTGTCACTCTCCTCCCCCGATGTTCCTCTATAATGTTGGTTGAGGGTGGGGACCTCGCTGAGTCCGAGACAGGTGCAATGGTGGTCAGGCGGACCGCGACAGTTGGATGGACACTGCACACCTTTGCGGATTGAGGGCCGGGCCTTCCGCACGTGCAGGCTTTCTGCTGGGAACTGGAAGAGTCGGTCGTCTTCAAAAGAGAAGGCGCAGACTCAGCTATTCGAAAAACCTGGAGCTCGGGGAAATCCACCTGTGTCGCTTGTTCAGCTGTAGATCGCTTGGCAAGTGCGGCGAGAGCTACAGGGCGCGGAACAAAGGGCTGCACGGGTTGTGGCAGAGACTGAACTACTGCGGCAAAAGTACGCTGTCGGTTGTTGGGAATACCCAACTTGGCCTTGGCAGCAGGGTACGAGAGGCCTTCCAGGGTCTTGAGGCCCTGGATCGCCATCTCGTCCTTCCATTTCATACAGTTGCGGGAGTAAGCTGCAAGGGCCTCACCGCAGTTAACACAGCAGGCCGCAGAAGTGCAAATTTCCCCGTCATGTGCACTGGAGCCACAATTTGCGCAACGAGCAGAACTCTTACAAAATCGTTGTGAATGCCCGTACCTCTGGCACCGGAAACAGCGCAGAGGACTGGGAATGTACGGGCGAACTCTACAGACCAAGTAGCCAGCCTTGATTTCGGTCGGAACTTTCGGGGAGTTAAAAGTCAATATTACATTTTTAGACTTAATCAAGGAACCATCGCGCCGGAACATCATACGACGTGCAGCAATAACACCCTGATCTGCAAGTTCAGTCACCAATTCTTCCTCATTGCATGGCAAGAGATCAAACTCCGAAATAACACCCCGAGAGGTGTTAAGAAACGGGTGAGGTGCCACTTTGACAGGAATGCCTTGAATACTAGTGAGGTGCATAAGAGTGTTACTCTGAGAAACACTGCAAGTTTGGACAAGCAGGTCCCCAGAGCGAAGCTTCCTCACAGACTTCAAGGGGCCAACCGCAGCGTCCAAAGCTTTAGAAATGAAAAAGGGGGATCTGGTGGACAGTCTCTCATTCGGATCGATGGATTCTACAAGTAAGTGTGTAGCATGCTTAGTCACAGCAATCGAGGGAGACGACGCTTCGGAGCGACTGGTACAGCTGCCGAAGAAGAGGTTCCACATTCTTGGTCCAGGTCAAGGTCTAAAGACCGTTTAAGGGTATGAGACTTGGTAGGTTGAGAAGACGAAGGAGAGTCGTTGTCAACGATCAGTTTCTCAGGTGACTTAAATCTGGAATTTTTGTTCTTGTGTTTACCCATGAAAAAAAGGAGGAAGATTCGTCTGCAGACTACTCCACCCACCACCGAGCCCTACAAGGGAGAACTGGAGGTCTGCAAGCCAAGAAAATGACGCTGGACACAGTTCTGGAGCTTATACGTTGCAGATATAGACCGTTGGCTGTGATCACACGCACTCGGCGGACACTTCGGCCTCCGGGTACCGTCATGCCAACGCCTTTGGCATGATCCCACAGCCCCCGGGCTTACCCTGCCGTGCTATACGACAAAAAAGCCGCTAAAGCCCTGCACACAACTTGGTACAAGACTTCTGACTAGAGGTGGGTTAGTCTCTAGCCTCCCGTTTACAGCGAAGCCGGGGTCCAAGAGGAGTGTTGGTACACAGGAGGCACTTATCCGGTCTCCTGCGACCTCAGCCGCCAGACATCCCATTTCCGCCTCACGGGTCTCCGCTCGCGGCAAACATGCAGGTAGGTCTAGCACCCAAACCAGCTAAAAAGGAAAAAAAGAAATCCAAAGAAGACAAATCCTGGCAGGGAACCTAAACGGAATCTCAGCAACCTACAAACTGAGCGGTTAATATTAAACAGTTAGTGGTGGAGGGTAACTAAACCACAAGACCGGGGTGTTAGTACATAACGTGGTAGCGATTAGGTAGAGAATACAACACGGGCAACTAGCCAGTGGAGAAAATAAATAAAAACAAAAAAGCGAGACACAAGACCAGCTCGGGATCGTGGGGCCGCGACTCCCCAACAGCTGGATGAACAGCCGTCCCTGCAAACACCAACAGCACCAAAATAAAAAACAAGCGGTGGCATGACATCAGATGTTGACCAGTCACAAGGTCAGCTCGGGCCGTGGGGGCGCTGCTCCCCAAATAACTGGAAAATCAGTTATCCCCGTGCGGGGGTTTTTACCGGGTACGTTAAACAGCACCTCCTACATCAACATCGCCATTCAGCCCGTTGTTTTGCCATTTGTAAGGTCGGTCCATCGTGGTGTTTTCCAGCAAGACAAACCACGCCCACACACGGCACGTGCACGCAATATGCGCTTCAGGGTGTGAGACAACTTCCATGGCCTTCACGTTCACCGGATTTGTCTCCCATTGAGCACGTGTGGGATTTTATGGGACAACGACTTATCCGGTCTCCACGGCCAGCCACGACCATCCCCGATTTACACGTCCAGGTTGATGATGCTTGGAACTCAATACCCCAATCTTACATCCAACCTTTGTACGACAGACTCCATGCCAGAAATGCACAGTGTGACGCAGTTCATTCCGGTTCAACCTCGTACTAACCATGTTACATGGAAATGTTATTTTTCGTTTAACCAGCAAATACAGCTGTATGTTGCCATAATATTTTGATCACGTTATCCTCTGTATTCCGTTATTATGCTGTATAAATTTCGTTGGTATTAGACGTCTCCTTCTTAGTGTTCTTTTTTCACTTTCCGGCAGTGTATTTCTTTGCCGAATTTGAATTTTATTTAAAACAGAAATTAATTTTTGTCGAATGTTTTGCATTTAATTTAATGATACGCTCTGTCTGACTTATCCGATGTAACGTGAATTAGATTATTCAGAAGAAAAAGTTTCCACCAAGCTTAATTTTAAATAATGTTTCGTGTTGAAAATATCTGCCTCAATTTTAAACAGAGACGGAAAAGCTGTATGGCAATAAATCGCTGAAACGTAATCATGTGTTTAAAAGGAATAATCATTTTCCCTTGTTAAAATTTTTGATGCAGGACTCAGAAAACATGATATTATTGTTTCAGAAATAAATCTTAAATAAATAAAAAGGAAATCCTGTAAATCATAATGCAAAAATATGAAAATTCTTCAACAGTTTCTAACAGATGAAGTTGATTTTGTACTGTAAATGAACTCACTGAATCTACTGTTTGCATAAAATTTTTATTTCAATTCTATTTCATCGTTTTGAAAGAGAACAAGCAGTATTTCAATATGAAGCAAACGATAATGACAAACTTTCCTCTTTTTCCAGCAATACGATAAGTTTCAAATATCCCCAAACGAAGAAAGACGGCGCAACAAGCGTCCAAGAGGATGGAAAATTATTGTTGCTCGCAGTATAATTTTAACGGTACAGGCCTGCACATTGAAGTAATTAAAAACAAGTCATGTCCGATTAAACCACATCCTCACTGGAACTATGGGAGAAAGACACATGTAGTAAAACATGACAGTAGGGTTTAGACGAATAAATAGAACTTCTTAAAAAAAAACAATGAATAAGAAGGCATATAAAGATAGAGAACAAATTAGCGGCACTGGCTGAACACTATATGTGTTTCGTCCTAGCGTTGTAGATTCGGTGAACTACTGCCGTCTCAACACGATTTTACAAGTTAAAAACACTTTAATAGAAAATCATCATAGTTAAAAAAACTTTACATAAAAATTGAAATAACACAAGAACTTTCGAATCTGCATCGGACTCTTCATCAGGTGTCGGTCATACTATGCGAGCAGTGGGTTAAATACATCGAAAGAGGAATATGACGGATCGAATCCGTTTCCGTCCCTTTCTTAAAGTTATCCTTAGATGTGATTTCATTATATTCAAGCATTCCCATTCCCACTGTTCATGATTTAATTGTCACAAAATTGCAAGCTGATGGAGCGTGTACTGATTTTGAAGCACAAGCTATACTTGGCCCTCTACGCATGGTGTACAGTAGATCGTATTTTTCTTTTAATGGGTCAACCTATCGCCAACTCGAGGGAGACCCTATGGGGTCTCCCCCTCTCTCCTGTACCCACCGAGGTGTTAATGCAACACGTGGAGAATTAAGTTCTGCCAACCTTCCATATTAAGCCACTATTGTATTTGCGTTACGTTCACGGCATTTTGGTTTTTTGGCCCTCCGCTATCGATGACCTGCATGCTTTTACAAAATCTCTGGCTTCAAATTATCTTACTATAAAGTTCACCACCTAATTCGAGACTGACTTTATCCTCCCTTTCCTGGATTTATTATTAAAACGGGACGCCATCAACCACAATGTCATTACATCTGTATACCGAAAGCCTTCGTCTACTACTTTTATGATAACGGCATTTCCAACACATCCTCTAAGTCGAAAATTGTATTCAATTCGTATAATATTAAACCGGGCAAAATCGCATTCTTTGACATCAGATTTATACAACAGTCAAACAGCAAAAATAAAGAACTCCTCTGCTGCCTTCTTCTATTCCCAACCCTTAGTGAACAAAGTACTCCAACAAATGAAGGAGCGAACGTCTCGTGCCTTGACCAGAAATTACAGATCACGTAAACATTTTGTGGGATCTGTACCCTACGTCCCACCAATAACTAATGTCTTGAAAAACATATGTGGACCTTATGGTCTGAACTTTGGGAAAAAGACCCACAACATCTGATCTTTAGTCAAAAATGATAGGGATCCTATCCAGATACAGGACAAACATGGAGTTTATGTAATCCCACTGAAAGTGATCGAACCCGGAAAGAAAGTCGAAATATATAAATAGGATCGACGACCCGTAATCTGAATATTCGCCTGGTGGAGCATAAATATGACATAAAATCCAGATCCACAAACACACAATTCGCTTACTTTGTGAAGAAGCGTTTCAACCTTTGTGGGACGAAACAATCATACTAACGACTCCACAGTCAAAAAACTTAATTCTCTTTAAAGAAAGCCTGCAAATCTTTGTCAATCAGGAATAGTGTTGCAATGACGATTTCCCGTGTGTCGGGCCAAACCCTTGGATATATTTACTTCAGAGTGACTTACCAAAATTCTGACATTAATACAACAAATGCTATCACATTGCTATGAATTTTGTCACGGTGATTCACCAACAGTGCGCATGCTCTTCATGACAATATACGTCCTATCCCTCTTTCGATGTATTTAACATACTGCTCGCATAATATGACCCATACCTGATGAAGAGTCCGATACGGATTCGAAAGTTCTTGTGTAATTTTCACTTTTACGTAAAGTTCTTTTAACTATGGTGATTTTATATTACAGTGTTTTTACCTTCAAAATATCGTGTTAAGACGGGAGAAGTTCACCCAGTCGAGAACAAATTAACGCAGAGAGAACTCTCGTAAGAGCATTGATAGTTCCATGCGAAAAAGAAGCATCAAATATAATTTTTTTAAACAATTTCCGAAACTCAAATTTAATATCTCTATCCTAATACCAAAAAAAAACATTAACAAAAACCATTATAAAAAAATCTAACTCGCACGATAATTGCACCAACTGATGATTACTCGATATTGGATTGTTGTCTGTTATACACCTCTCCATCACTTTTTCCTCTGATATTCCTTGGGGGGCATTCGGGTCTTCACGTAATTCAGTTATAGAAAAGCCTTGAGTAAGATTTGATAGCACTAGGTAGACTGCGACACTCTGAAACACACTCACACGATTTGCATTTTAACGGAGTATTCTCGGGAATATCGTAAACAGCATCAGCTTAACTAGTATACTTCACCTAACATAAGTTTGGCCCGGTACTAATATAATTGAACGACTACAGAACTGTGCACCGCCGTGCCATCGCACAAATTAATTTGCAATTCAAAACAAACAAACAAAAAACAGGCTCGATAGCATTTTTCTTTCAGAGAGGCATAACTGTTCGGGTACCCCGGCAGGTCCGTGGCTGTATTGTTTCCAGAACAACAAAATGCTATTTTTAAAGTGTTTTCGGTAGGAGCCGCATTATAGCACGCCTCATCTAGAATTTCTTTCCTTGGGAGAAAGATATGCCGCTTCCATTTGTTACGTATTTAAGATGTGAACTTTTATGTGATATTCACCTGAAAAGCGTTAAAACATCGAATATAGACTCCGTAAACATCTTTAGTAGCATGCTTCTTGCACTGATGTTCAACACGTGACGCCATCTATGACAGCCTTAGGAAGTAAACACAGTAGAGCGTTCACGAATGTCAGAAAGCAAGCAGTTACTCTGAATTTCTCAATTTAATTTTTTAAAATGTATGACACCAATCTAAAAATTTATTTTTACTCGATAAATTGCATTGTGATTTTTGAGGATCGTTAGTTACGACCGTGATTTATTTAGATGTAAGGAAATTTAAAATATCCTGAATAACTGATTAACTGTTTGGAGGTCGCTCTCAGATTTACAGAAGCCATTTGAGAGAAGGAAATATGATTCTTAAATATTAATGCTGACGGTATAAGTTTAAAAAAGTTCGAAACTTAATTTTTTAAGTCCAATGCCCGTCAATATACTGAAATTTCGCATCAACACACCGCAGCATTCGGAACCTCTATTGGTGAAAACAGTTCGTTAGCTCATATATTGTGATCCTTTTAAGAAGCTAGGAGATTTTCTTCTTCACGACTCAAACTGACTCAAAAAACGTGTACTCGCAGCCCCAATGGCTCAGTGGTCTAAACGCAGGCTTCTGACATTTCGTGGGAGTCGGGTCCGGGTTCGAATCCCGTGTACGTTAAATTTGTCTTACGCCACTGGTTCTCTCCTTTCCCTTGAACCAGTGGCCTTAAATTATCGACGGGCGACTGCTTATAGCGCACTGAATTGCTCATGGTGGTCGTTAAACCTCGAATCCAAAAGACAAAAAACGGGTAGCACTGCTCACACACTTGATCTCAAAAGAAAGGAAAAGATCACTTATGGCGAATCTGTCAAGTAGGTAGGATGTTCAAACATTGTGATAAGTTTTAATGTTAGAAACTGCATCACTGCTAGCGCTAAATGAACTGGCGCAGTTATCCAGTAAACAACGGACACTTTTTTCACAACTCTGTGGATTTCATTTTGATTCACGCTCTTAAATTCACTAGAACTTGTTTGTAGTCATGCCGAAAACCTAGTTTTCCGAATTAGGTTTACTTTGGCCTATTCTCTTTGGCAAAAAACAAAAAATGTGTATTTCAAAGATGTCCGGTCGTTCGGCAACAAATGCCTGAAACGAACGACAGAGCCCCAATCTTTCTCCTTTTTCGAAGTCTCGTGGTCAAACCTGTATCGATACACTTGTACACTGTGCACACTTTCAACATATCTTATATGGTTCTGTTTTCCATGAATGAAGGTATGTTTTTACCAAATATTATATTACTGTACTTATTCACGATGTTATTAATACGAACTTGGGTGAACATGCTAGCGGAACACACTGAATTTACAAATAAATGAGTCACACAGCACCTTTATCAGTCCCCGAAAGGTCATAGCGAAAGAACTACCCATTAAAGTAATTATCAGGATTCTGAAAAAAAAAAAAACATTTACTCGGAGAATCAGTTGGTCGAGAACTAGACAGTTTTATTCACCGTTATTTGTTGTCAATAATATTTTTCCTGACAGACACTGCACGCTTGTGAGCAGATTTTTATGTGTTTCTGTGGAGAACGTCTCCCACAGAACAGGTGCCACGAAGCTACGCGTTCAATTCTTAACCCTTTAAGCGGCTCGAACGAAATAACTCGGGGTACGTTTCTGTGGCCCATAACGGCTGGCACGAAATAACTCGGGGTACGTTTCAGTGGCCCATAGCGGCTGGCACGAAATAACTCGGGGTACGCAATCTGTCCACTGCCCAGCTCACCCGAGTGACCTCGAACTCCGGTTAACAGTGAACATTGCATTCCCCCTTTCCTTTGTTATTCAAACTGCTCGTTTACGGGGACTGTTGACACTAATCCTTTCTGATTGATTACCTGTTAAAAGGGTTCGGACAATGGCACTGAATCTAAAAGGAGAGACGTTTGGATGTCATTGCAGTTTCTACATTTGTCTTGGAAAGATAAATTCACGAAGCTTGAACTATAGTTATGCGACAATTAAAACTTAAGGAAAACTTTAGAGTATTTCAGTAATTCTCTGTAATCAACTTGGTAAGAAAAAATTTTACTTTCGGGAACACAATCTTTTAATTTTAAAATACTTAATTAACGCAATTTCATTTAAAGAAATAGGAAATCCACTGTGAAACTGATTTTTCGGTTTGCAACAGCAACCTAAAAATAATTGAAATAATATGACATGGTATTTTTTTACGTGAAATTTCTGATTAGGTGGTAATGAAAACAAAATTTAAATTTCAAAAATTACTTTATTTTAGGATTTTTTCAAAGTGCTTTGCTATTTTAAATGAAAACAGCAACGATTTGAACTATTAGTGAGAACAGATAGTTAGATATAAGTGTGAGCAATAAAAAGTACATAAAACACACAAGACACAAAAGCGATTTTCTTTAATTTAACAGGAGGAAATAGTTGGTCGGTTGTCAATCAGCATGCTTTGTACGAAGACAGTTGATCTAATTCTTTTGAACACATATGATTTCGGATTCACAGAGATGGAAAATGGTTTGCTAGAAAAAAATCGCGCTATCCTTGCAGAAGTCCAGTCAGACTATCATTCATTGTATGTTATTTAGAATTCAATAATATTACAAGCTATGCTTATCAGAAAGCTTAATATCGAGTTGCCCATAGTTGGATTTTTTTGAACCTACATATTTTGAGGAGCGAGATCAGACGGGTGTAGGAGAAGTGGCCACCCGGAGAAGTGGCCACCGGAGAACTGACCACCAGGAGAACTGGCCACAAAATTTTTAAGGGGTCGTATAAAAATTGCGTTTTTGACCGCTTTATGCCCACGACCCCCAGAGGTTGGTTATCTGAGTCATATGAAGTTTCCGTAATTTCGTCTTTTCTTAATTGCGATAATTAATGTAATTTTTTTATAAAAAATGTTTATGATCTACATTTCAACAGAAGATTTCAGGGTTTTCAAACTACAAGTCTGCAAATTATCTGAGCGCATGTGCTGACTCAGGAAACTTGTCGGGGGGGGGGTCCAAAAGTGTAAAATATAAAGCATTTCTCGACCCATCCGAAGATTTTCAGCATTTACAAGCTACAACTCGACACATTATATGAGCGTATGTGCCTACTCTGGAAACATGTCCGGGGGGGGGGGGGGGGGGGGGTGTTAATACCAAAAAGTGCAACATATGAAAAATTTTTTCGTCCGATCGGAAGATTTTTAGCATTTATAAGCTACAACTCGGCAAATTTTCTGACGGCATGTGCCTACTCAGCATACTGTCGTGGGGGGGGTAATACCAAAACTGTAAAATATGAAAACTTTCTCGTCCGATCTGGAGATTTTCAGCATTTACAAGCTACGTACAACTCGACACATTATCTGAGGACATGTGCCTACTCTTCAAACCCTTCGGGGGGGGGTGATTGATACCAAAAGTGTAAGATATGACGAATTTTTCGTCCGATCGGGAGATTTTCAGCATTTAAACGTTACAACTCGACGTATTATCTTATCTGAGAGTATGTGCCTACTCTTGAAACCTGTCGGGGGGGGGGGGGGAATACAAAAACTGTAAAACATGAAGAATTTCTCGTGTGATCCGAAGATTTTCAACATTTACAAGGTACCCCCCCCCCCGACAGGTCTACTGAGTAGGCACATGCATTCAGATAATGTCTCGAGTTGTAGCTGCTAAATGCTGAAAATCTCCGATCGGACGAGAAATTCTTCATATTTTACACTTTTGGTAACCCGCACACACAGGTTTGCTGAGTAGGCACATACCCTCAAATAATGTGTCGAGTTGTAAATTGCCAAAAATCTGCCGATCGGACGAGAAATGCTTCATATTTTACACTTTTGAAATCCCCCCCCGACGGGTTTGCTGCGTAGGCACATGCGCTCAGAACAGAAAATTAGTCGAGTTGAAGCTTGTAAATAGTTAATATCTGCCGATCGGACGAGAAATTCTTCATATTCTACACTTTCGGTTTAAACCCATCCCCCTCCACATACACAGGAGTAGGCACATGCCTTCAAATAATGTGTCGAATTGTAGCTTGTAAATGCCAAAAATCTCCTGATCGGACGAGGAATTTTTCATATTTTACACGTTCGGTATTAACCCCATCTCGCCGACAGGTTTCCAGAGAGTGCACATGCGCTGAGAAAATTTGTCGTGTTGCAGCTTGTAAATGCTGAAGATCTCCCGATCGGAAAAGAAATGAGAAATACTTGATATTTTACGCTTTTGGTATTGCCCCCCCTAGTTTCCTGAGGCGGCAGATGCCCTCAGACAATTCGATTACTTTGTAGCTTGTAATGGCTGGAAATCTCCTGATGGAACCAGAAATTCTTCATATTTCATATTTTAGGTTTTAAGTCCCCCACCCGACAAGTTTCCTGGGTTTGCTCATACTCGCAGAGAATTTGTTTAGTAGTAGTTTATAGAAAAATATCGTGAATAAGAAAATACGAAATTACGGACATTTTATGTGTGTCAGATAACCAATCTCGGGGAGACGTGGCAACGGAAAAATTTTGTGGCCAGTTCTCCGGTGGCCAGTTCTCCGCTTAGTCTTAGCTCCGAAAATCTTGGAAATGTCTAAATTTCTTACTGAAAATGAAATATTAAAAAAAAAATTATGAACAGAAGTTGCTCAAGTAGTGGGGAATATAGCCACACGAAATTTGTTTATGCAGAACAATTTCATGGCACTGAAATTGCAATGTGTCCAGTTCTCCGGTATCCAGTTCTTCGGTGGCCAGTTCTCCGGTGACCAGTTCTCAGTACCCGAGATCAGACAGGATTCATTTTTCATAAATACAGTCATGTAAACACTTGCATTTATTTTAAAAACAGCCTACGCCTCCTAATGCACAATCTCGTGTCTGTTATGTTTAATCCGATGTGAATAACGAATGCACACAGAAATATTGCTCACAGAAAAAATCGCACTCCTCGAAAATAAGAAAAAAATGCCCACGTCTTGAAAATAAGATAATACTCAGATGTGTGTTGTTTTCTTACGTCTGTTAGAAACAAGAGGTCATTTTTAATTTCACTAAGAAATATCTTGATTTTAACTAAGCAATCGACAAAACTAGTCAGATCATTTCCTCTGCTGAGCGGCAGAACTTTACCTAGCGTTACAAGGAAATTGAACAGTTCTGAAAATTTCACAACAGTCTTGTTAGAAGAAACTCAGCAATATTAATATCTCGTAAGTGTGAACTTGCAGTCAAATGTTATTAAGAAGCAAGAACGGACTGAACCTAAAACGCTTACAAAATTCCTATGCCTTGGACTTTTCAACAAAATTTAGCTTTTACATTGGAGTTTTAAGGTGAGGTGTATTCAAATATACATTCTAAAATTGGGATAGGAGAAGTAGTACATCAATCCTTAGATGCCTGCATAAACAAAAAGTTCTAAGCTCTTTTTACGACGTTTTCCGTTAAATGCTTGATATTTCATTTTTGTATACGAATGACAATTACCAATAAAAAAATTGTGCTACACATGAAACTCGTGCAAAGCTCCCTAGGCTTTTTCAGCAGAATTTTTGTTACAATCATAATGTTTGATATGTTTAAATAAATAAGAAAAAGTGGTAAATGGATATCAACATATCAGTCATCGGATGTTTGAAACAATATATCAGTCATCAGGTGTTTGTATCTCCCAAACTCTTTAATGCCACATTGCAAATGTCATGCAGTCACTGAACTGGGAAAACAAAGAGATAAAGATCAATGGAGATTATTTAATTCACCTTCGTTTTGCTGAAGACGTTGTCATTTTCGGAACTGGCACTTCAAAACTGCAGAGTATGTTCCAATAACTTGCTGACAAGAGTGAAGAAGTGGAATTAAAAACGAACTTGCAGAAGAAAAAACTGATGTACAAAGCAAATTTTGAAGATATGAATCTTTTTTTTTTTTTTTTTTGGTGTAAATACGAAGTGGGTGGTAAGTCAGATAATATCCGAAAACTTGAAAAATTCGTCGTCCTGCTGCGGGAATCGAACCCGCGTTTCCTGATGAATCGAACCCGCGTCACCCTAATAGCGCCCTAGTCTATCCGGGAGGCGCGGATTTGATTCCCGCTCCAGGACGACGACATTTTCAAGTTTTCGGATACTATCTGACTTATCATCCATGCCATATTTACACTAAAAAACGAATTCACATTTTCCAGATTTGTATTGTATGGTATAATCCTGTATTCCGTTCATGATGTACAATGATTTTACAAGAAATAAAGAATTACTGATTGATAGGGAGAAGCTGGAGATAACGGATACCTACATTCACCTTCGATAGTAGATATCAAGCGATGGTCCCTTTGATGAATAAATTAATCTGCGTATAAAACTTGATCGGCGTGCTTTTTGGAAGAAACAGTGAATTTTTAAAGAGCAATATGCTATTTTGTTTTAAAAGAAAAGTGCCTAATTAATGCATCCTTCCAGTGCTTACATATGGAGTGGAGACGTGAACCTTAACGAATAAAGGCTTAAAAAAATACGGACAACTGAAAAGAAGCTTAATATAACCAGGAAAGAAAAGAAGAGGATCTCGAGAATGAAGAAAATGACATGAGTGGAAGACAGCTTGATCAGTGCAAAATCTCTGAAATGGCAATGGGCTGGATACATTGCCAGAGGAACGGACCACCGACGCTGAACTGAAATTTTAGACTGGACTCCACAGGACTAGAAAAGACCCAGAAGGATACCGCATGGGAGATGGATAGATGAAATTCGAAAGCATGCGGGAGGGACATGGAGAAGACTGACTTGAGGCAGATCGTTATGGAGGATAGTTAGGGAGACGTTCTTCCAACAGTGGATGATAACGGTTGACAATGATGATATAGGTGCAAGAGAAGTGGCCACCGGAGATTGGCCACCCAGAGAACTGAACACAAATATATAAAGGGACCGTATAATAATCGTCCATTTGACTGCTCCATGTAAACATTCCCAGTTGTGACTCATAACGACCCTCATAATTTTGTGTTCCTTTTAATTGAGATATTTAGTGTATTATAGAGATGTGAGACTCTTCCTCAGTTCTTTTTCCTGTGTTATTACTATGCCATTTGTCCCAAAAGTGTAAATTACAAAGAAAACAAAAGAACGACAATTCTGATCTTTCTTTTCTTTCTTTCTTTGATTGAAGGTTTAACGACCACCGTGAGCAACTCGATGGGCTACAAGCTGTCTCCCGTTCCAAATTTAAGGCCACTGATTCCAGGGAAGGGAACAGTGGCATGAAATCAGAATGATCTCATGCCAGTGTTGAATAGATAAGAAATCAGAATGTGGCCCAGTGCCGTAAGACAAACGCAACGTTCATGCCTCACCGGGCGGGATTTAAACCCGAGCCCTTCACGGACGCGTCAATGTGCACGTTAAGCCATCAGACTCCGGGTACTGGACCCCCGGTAATAAATAAGGGTGTCTTCCTCCCCCTTTCTACCTCGCTTCCGTGTAACTTTCCTATCGGGCACTCTAGCCCAAATCTCCTAGCTTCCTATTTCTAACGGTTGTTTAAGAACTGGGGTCAGGCACTCCTTTCCTAAAAACCTCTCCATATAATATGATAGGATGTGGGTAAAAATACCCCCCTGGAAAAAATATTCCCGGGGAAAATACCCCTCAAAACTTAAAAGCGGTAAAAGTTACCCCGAAGGAAATACCCCCAGAACAAACTGTTCACTGTAAACTGCCACACAGGAACACTGATGTGTGGCAGTGTTCCGGTGTGGCAATTTACCGGCAACCCTGCCACACATCTTTCAGCAACTTGGAAAATTGCCCTGTTTTTCATTAAGGGGCCGGGCACAAATAGTTGTTCCTCCGAAGAGCACTTTGAATGTGTGACAATTTTTCTAATGGGGTAGTTTTCCAAATTCCAAATATATTCCGATTTATACGTGACAGTAAAAAAATCCGAATTATATGTGGCAGATTTCCAAGGTGCCTAACGAGGGAAGAAGCTCTTTTATTTGTCTGAATTTCCATGCAGGTTCTTACGAGTTTAAGACAACTGGCTACAAAAGTTCAAGGGGGGGGGAGGGGCTATAAAGATTGCCGTTTCTGGGCCTATTTTGAGAACTGAATTGGGAACTCCAAACGAATTTTGAGAATACGTTCCATGCCAGCCAAGCGAGAATTGTACTTTAATTTGAAGAAATAAATTGCCGAGGATCCGAGGTACACTTAGTTTGGGAGGGGGGGGTCCCCAACTTCCGTAATATTATATTCTGGGCCGTTTAGAGTGCAGACAGGTGTTCAAGGTAAGGGATTTGCTCGCAATTTCTATACTTCATGTTGTGTTTAGTGGCAGACTATGTATGCTCTTTCCCCGCTGCCCCGGTCAGTTGGTGAAGTCTGTAAATGTGATACGAGGTGTTTGGTTTGGAGGGCTGTACCCCCAACTTCCGTAATTTTATATTCTGGACCTCTAGAGTCGGTCAGTGTATCCTCGATGTTATCCATGAAGAGCTCTTAGACACATGAGGGGGGGGGGGCTGAATTCACCCCACCCTCCTGAAAATTCGTGGTCGTGTACAGAATCATTATATAAAACATGGTACTGATGTTTACAGCTCTACGTCCATTCTAACATTTTGTGGTAACCCCCCCCCAGCGCACGGACCTTGCGAACGCTTCAAGAGGAACATCCTGGATACACTGACAAACTCCAGCGGCCAAGAATATAATATTACGGAAGTTGGGGGTAGAGCCCCTCCCAAACCAAGGGTACCTCGAATCCTCGGCAATTTATTTCTTCAAATTAAAGTACAATTCTCGCTCGGCTTACATGGAAGGTTTTCTCGAAATTCGTTTGGAGTTCCCAATTAAGTTCTCAATATAGGTTCAGAAACGGCAATCTTTATAGCCCCCCCCCACTTGAACTCTTGTGGCCAGTTGCCCTAAACACGTATGAACCCGCATAAAAATTCAGACAAACAAAAGAGTTCCGTCCCCTCTTTAGGTACCTTGGAAAACTGCCACACATAACTCGGAAATTTAGAAAACTACCCCACTGGAAAAATTGTCACACATTCAAAGTGTTCTTCGGAGGAAGAGCAATTTGTACCCGACCCTTTAATGAAAAACGTGGCAATTTTCTTCTGTGGAAATTTTCCAAGTTGCTGAAAGAGGTGTGGCAGGGTTGCCGGTAAATCGCCCTACCGGAACATTGCCTTTACCGCTTTTAAATTTTCATGGGTATTTTCAGGGGGGTATTTTTACCGTTTACCGATATGATATGGTGTGATCGTTTCCCGAAAAAGAGCATAGGTAATGAGTGGTAGGGAATCCTGGGTACCCCTTACACTTCGGAGTCCCGCTAGAGATTAATCCCCCCTACAAGAAAAAAAGAAAAAAAAGTTTCCCTGAAATGTATACTGTGGTTTCGTAAGAAGGGTTGGAACTGTTTCTTTTTCATTAAGGTACAATAACATCATTCCTTCACTAAAGAAAAAAATTAAAGGGGAAGGTGACGAAGGGAATGAGATATTTTTACACGTACATCGTTTGCATAATCTAAGAGCTACGGCTCTTGTGGAATTTATACTACAGCAGACATGTCCAAATCAATACCGTTTGTCACTGTTTAATTTACAAATGCGGAATATCCAGGTTGCAACTTAAAATCTATTCAAAAGGCCCGCGGACTAGGTGGCTTGTAAATAGGTGAGAAATAATCCTTTGTGTGTCTTTCATTAGGTTCAATAATATGTTTACAAATACGAAATTTCTAGGTTGTAACTTAAAATCTTCTAAAAGGGCCCGCGGCCTAGGTGGCTTGTGATCCATTGAGTGCCTTTTTATTAGGTTTTATAAAATGTTTAGAAATACGGAATATCAAGGTTGTAATTTAAAATCTTCTAAAAGGATCAGCACCTGAATATCGATTCGTCGAGCCCCTGTTAATTAGCCTTTATTGCTTGTTATCACATGGGAGATATTAAAATCATAACTCAAGATTAAAGGAGTCAGAAACGTTCTACATAAACCTTGAGCCATTTTGATCTTACATACCCATTGAGATCCCTAGGAAAACTGGTACATTCCGTTTTGTTCAGCTAGGAAAACTCGTACACTTTGTCAAAATCTCGGACCGAAACGCAATTTGTGTATATCCCCTTACTTCAAAAGGGTGTACGAGTTTTCCGCCGTTTGCACTTTTCTCAGCGGCATGAGAAAGTGTACGAGTTTTCTTGGATCCGTTGGAATAAGGTAATTTTTGTTCCTTCATCTGAGCAATGGACAAGAATTTTTTGGAAATGTGGGGAAAGGGGACGGACCTTATGGGTTTTGCCCGGGTATGCGCCACTGATAACACACAGTGGTATGAAAACAAATGTAACTTCATATCGATATATTTGGTTTTAGAAAAATATAGAACACAATTATTTTGAATTAATATTGAAATTTTATACATACAAAGTTTTGAAATTAAAAAATTAGGAAAGAGTAATATGTTATGTGAAAAACTTTATTCAAAAATTCAGGGGTGTTCTCGATAACGGAAGTTGAGGGGAACGTGTGTTCTCGTCTACATACGATTCAACCCCTTTGGTTAAATCCAATGTATGCGGATGTAAAACTGTTTTCTTTTTTTTTTTCAATGTAGTGGGCATCACTGTCTTTACATGTTAATTCTTTCCTTTTAATTTTTTTTCTTCCGACCGACTCAGCAAGAATTGTGTTGGAGGAGACTTACCTTCCTGTTCTCGCCTTGGGTCATAGAACGGAGCATAAAGGACACTTGATGGCATCGTTAATCCCTGTCACAGGGTTGCGTTCCACCCGCTGAGGTGAGAAGGGGGACAGCAATCGCTATGTTGGAAACACTGAAATCCCGCCGAAATGGGACCAGTTTTTTCGAAAGAGGAAGGGAATTTGGAGACAATACGCGTTCAAGCTTCGGGTGATTTTGGCGACAATTTGTTCCCGCAGACCGGCCGGTTAAAGGGTTAAGGAACTGTTACTAAAGTTCCTTAAGAATTGATCGTCTAGAGTTTCTATTGAATTAAATAACGTTGAAATGTTGGTTTGGATTGTAACGCAGATTGCTTACACAACTGAACACAAATTCTGAGGTCTAAAAGGGATTGAGAGTTGCCAGTGCGAAGAAGGTTATTAAAAGGAAGCGAGTTTTCGACTTGTCGTGTATCGTATCGCACTATTTGCTCGTACTTGCTCACTCGCAGCTTTAAACTTCAAAAGAATCAGCTTACCAAAAATGTTTTGTGGATTTCTTTTAAACTTAATCATACGCCAAGAAGTTTCGGACTTAGATTGTATCCTACGGCACTGTTTGCTATTATCTGCTCACTCACAACTTTAAACTTCAAAGGAACCTGCTTACCAATTATGGTTTGTAGATTTATATTAATTTTAATCACATGGCAAGAAGTTTCCGACTCGGCATGTATCGCACCCCACTATTTTCTAGTACCTGCGCAATCACCACTTTAAACTTCAAAGGAATTAGCTTACCAAAAATATTTTGTGGATTTCTTTTAAACCTTATCGCATGCAAAGAACTTCCCAATTTGATGTGTATTGTTCTGCACTATTTTTCAGTACCTTCTCAATTGCAACTTTAAACTTCAGGGGAAGTAGCATACCAAAAATAAATCTTTGGATATCTTTTAAACTTAATCTTATGCAAAATAGTTCCCGCCTTGGCGTATATCTTTCCGCATTATTCCTTAGTACCTGTTCACTCGCAACTTTAAACTTCAAAGGAATTAGCTAACTAAAAATATTTTGTGGATTTCTTTAAAACATAATGTGATGCAAGAAAGATCCCGACTTGGCGTGTATCTTTCCGCACTATTTCCTAGTACTAGTTCACTCGAAACTTTAAACTTTAAAGGAAGTAGCTTACCAAAAATATCTTATGGATTTCTTTAAAATTTTATCTGATGCATAGAAGTTCCAACTTGACGTGTATCGTTCCGTGTTATTTCCTTGTACCTACTCTCTCGCAGTTTTTAAAATCAAATGCATTAGCTTCCCAGAAATATTTTGTGAATTTATTTTAAACGTAATAAGATGCAAAGAAGTTCCCAAAGAGGAATCACATACAAATCTAAAAGATAAGTATGACAGAGTAGGTGTTTACAAAGCTCTCGGTTTTTCTTTCATTGAACGTCTTAGCAACTCTGTTAAGCCTCCCACAGATATTTGCCGTATCATCACTAGCTTGCCCTCTTATTAAAATTTTCTAACGTCCTGGGCACGTGACATCCAACGCTTTGCTTACACTTTCCAATATTATCAGCGATCATCGCTAAGCGAGTATTGGGTTTGTATACCACTCCGGTTGAGGGAAGTTCATTTCTAGTTTTCTTTTCATTCCACATAATCTTAAATCCTTTCTGCCTTGCAATTTATTCGCTTCATACTGTATTTAGTGAAACACATTTAGTCATCATAAAAGTCCAGATTAAATTCACGAAATGCGATCAGTATGAAAAACATAACGAAAAAGGTATAATGTTACCAGAAACCTGTGCACGAACGAAAAGAGCTTCAAACTATATATTTGACCTTCCAAATGTATACGATATGTATACAAAATTGAAAATCCAGGCTTAGACGGCTTTACAGGTTTCACCAGTTAACAGGATTTTACCTTTCAAAGTAATAGGTTGGAAATCTCACGTTTGGACTAAAAATTACCGTAAATTAAGACGTGAAGACAGGTAAAAATAAGGATTGTAAACAGGTAAAAATAGGGATTGGAAACACCACACATATATTATATATGTTATAATATGAGCACTCGACCGAACAGATGCTCAGACGAGCGAACATGATAAAATATCCTTGAAAAATAATTATGTTCAGATCAAAAGCATTAATCACTTAATATACCTTATTTTTCAAATTTATTGCTGACGATAATACTTCACAGCACAGGTTTTGGTGTTTCAAAAGTTGGACCTATTCTTGTATATATTTCGAGAAGTGATTCCAAAATGGCATCAGTTTTTCCCTGTCAGCCATAGTTTTGGATTTAGGTATAGCCACCTTATATGTTGATTCAGCTGGTTTTGCGTGAACATTAGGATACCATATAATCCCGTGATCTTCAATTTTTCATCATCTGTAGGCAATAATGATGCAATTAATATTACATGAAATTAAAACAACCATCTGTTACTAAATCAGTTTATTTCAACCCAAGAACATACGATTCGATCATATTATTCAACATATATAAGGAGCTTTTCTTATAGGACTTTAGGACTTTCTAGAGTGAGATCACCTAAGACCGTTCCACTGAAGGTTTCACAGCAGTCTCCCTTAGTGTAGGCATCCCAAATTTTCTCATATTTTTCTCTTCCTCGTTTTTATGTTCTGGTGAAATCTTTCTCCTTTCTGTTCGCTTAAATCAGCAAGGTTTTGTGGAAAGCGATCTACGTCGTGGTTTGCAGCAGGTCCCATTATCACCTACCACGGACGGATCACTAAGGCGACTATATCACCCTTTTGGCGGACCATGTGCATTCAATGGCGTAGACATTGTTTCCGTCAGAGGATTGCACCTTTCAAGATGATAATGCCATGATTCACACAAGTCGAACTTTTTAACCATGGTTTGCGGAACATGTGGATGAAGTTGAACACCTTCCCTGGCCTGCACAATCACGTGATTTAAAAATCATTGAGCTCCTATGGTCTGTGTTGGAAAATAGAGTGCGATCCCGTTGACCTCACAGATTTCGCAAATTCAGAAAAATGTCGGGTCACCCACACTCTTACAGTTATGCGCAATCGACATCATGGAGTTTAGAAAATAACTATATCGGTTAAGCTGCCATCTACAGTTCCTGAGTCTTTTGTAATCGAGCAGAGAAACGTTTGTTTGGCAAAACATATTAATTTCGGATGATAACCGTTTTCGCAATTTCCATTGTAGCGAACAGTTAAAAAGTTTGAAGCACCATACGTGTAGCTGCTATTTCAGGAAATCCGCGATTGTCTTACTCTACTACACTTACCCAACTTCAGAGGGAGATATAAATGGGACGAGTGAGTCATCAGGACACGGAACAGATGGTTTCTCTGCGGTTTCACCTTCCATAAATGTTCCGCGGATTCAGGATAAGAATGCATGCAGGTATACCTGTGAAGAAGAACATATGCAGAAATTTTTTGCAGAGAACATCCTAAACGGGAGGCATTTATTTTCTTTCGCATTTGGTTCATCTAAGATGCAGTAAAATAAGAAATGGTTGTTCAAGATTTTATAGAAGAATAAAGCTTACATTTCTTGCCATATCTTACAGAAGGTGAGTCGAACGTTTTGCTAGATTTGCATAAACGCATGTGCTGGAACGGGTATGTCACGTGTTTAAACTAGTTCAAGACGCGCACTGCAGTCAGTCGAAAGGGATATAAAGTGGTAGTCGTTGCTGTGAACAGCATTGCACGTCGTCTTTCCGTCTGTAGTTGGGACGCCTAAAAGATGAACAGCCACAACCGGCTAATTAGAGAACTTTTGCTTTACGAGTTTGAAATCGGCCATAACGCTACTCAAGCAAGACGAAACATCTGCCATACGAAAAGGGAAAGTTCCGTGGATTACAGCATCGCAACCAGATAGTTCAGTGCAAATCTCCAGGAACTTGATCGCAAAAAACTGATGCCACGCATAGCATATAGTCCGGATTTTACCCAATCGGAATATTTCTTCTTCAGATCCATGTCCGACTTCTTTCGCGGGATGTACCTGAACATACAGAATGAGGTGGCAGCTAGGGTAAAGGAGTTCTTCGCCTTGAAGGACAAGAACTGGTGGCCCCACAGAATCGATGATCTCAGAGACAGATGGCTAAATACGATGCAACATGATGGCTTATACTTTGAATGTTATTCAGCTTTTGTCGTTAAGCAACGTATGACGTCATAAGGTCATCCAAATATTTCAAACCAACTCACCCTCTATAGATTGACTCCCACTATTGTATATATATACCACAGTTAACTCTCATATATGCGCTGTATTAAATCTGCAGAGCAGCAGCATAGGTAATGTTACGTATATTTTATTTCAATCCTTCATCATTGGATTATTCCTTTTTATAGATATATTTTCCATTGCCGCGAAACGCTTACCAGTTCTGAATGCACGCCGTAAGGATTCATTACTTAAGTCAAGAAACCCATATTCAAGCGGGATGATGTGCGGTCTCACTCAGCGCACCAAGTGAGGTAATTTAACATATCAAAGTTTGCCTCCGATCTTCAGTTCAGCAAGCGTAGTAAAAACCAAATCCTTTCCGATCTCAAGATGTGACACATATTGAATCCTGGTTATAATACTAGATAAGTGCGACGTATATGTACCTAATACGCAGCTATTTCCATCGCGTAAAAGTCACCGGTTCCCTTGGGTATGTGTAATTCGGTATTAGAAACAATACCAATTTCGCCCTCAGTGCTGAAATGTTATGATGAACACACACACACACACACACACACACACACACACACACACACACACACACACACACACACACACACACACACACACACACACACACACACACATCATCATCATCCCCATCATCATTGTCAACCATTATCAATCCACTGCTGGACGAAGGTTTTCCCAAGTTTCCTCCACAACGGTCTGTCTTGTGCCAGTCTCCTCCATGTCACCCCTGCATACTTTCGAATTTCATCCACCCATCTCCCATGTGGTCTTCTCCTGTCCCTTGGAATCCAATCTAAAATTTTGGCTGTCCATCGATGATCTGTCCTTCTGGCATTATGTCCAGTTCATTGCCATTTCAGGGATTTAACTCTGATCATGATGTCTTCCACTCTTGTCATTTTTCGGATCCACGAGTTCCTCTTCTTATCTCTCCTGGTTACACCAAGTATGCACTTCTCCATGCTTTTTTGAGTTGTCTGCAGCCTTTGTATGTCTTTTTTAGTTAAGGTCCACGTCTCTGCACCATACGTATGCACTGGAAGGATGCATTGATCAAACACTTTTCTTTTAAGACATAATGGCATTTTGTTCTTGAAAATTATGCTGTTTCTTCCAAAAGCTCTCCAAGCAAGTTTTGTACGCAAATTAATTTCTTCATCAATGTGACCCTCACTTGATATCTGCTGTCCAAGATAAACGTACGTGTCTGTTATCTCCAGCTTTTCTCCATCAATCGATAAATCTTCATTTCTTGTAAAAGCATTGAACATCACTTTTGTCTTCTGAAAGTTCATTTTTAATCCCACTTCTTTACTCTTGTCAGCAAGTTCCTGGATCATACTCTGCAGCTCTGATGGGGTAGTTGCAAAAATGACTACGTCATCAGCAAAACGAAGATGGGTTAGATAATCTCCATTAATCTTTATCCCCTTGTTTTCCCAGCTCAGCGACTGAAAAACACCCTCCAAAGTGGCATTAAAGAGCTTCGGAGATATGGTGTCACCTTGTCTCACTCCCTTTCCAATTTTTACGTGTGTTGTATTTTCAAACAGCCTAATCTTTGCACTTGCATTTTCATAGATGTTATTAATAATATTAATGTATGCATCTTCAATACCGCAGGTTTTCAGAGCCATTGTAACTGCTGATGGTTTCACCGAATCAAAGGCTTTTTCATAATCGATAAAAGCCATGCACAATGGAAGTTCATATTCCCTCGCTCTTTCAATTAGTTCTCTCAGCACATGGATATGATCTATTGTGCTGTAGCCACTCCTGAATCCAGCTTGTTCTCTCGGTTGAGCCATGTCCAGTGTTACCTTCAAGCGGTGTGAAAGAACTTTAGTGAAGATTTTATAAACTACTGATAGGAGGCTGATAGGTCTGTAGTTTCAAAGATCCTCAATGTCACCTTTCTTATGTAGCAGGATCATTGTAGCGGTGTTCCAATCCTCAGGAATCTTTCCTTCATTAAGGCATCGAGTGAAAATTTGGGCGAGTACTGTTTCGATTTCTCCACTTGCTTCTTGTATTATGTCTACAGTAATTCCATTTTCTCCTGGAGCTTTTCCCCGCTTCATGTTCTTGATTGCATGTGCAACTTCTGCTGGAAGGACTGGAGGAACTCTGGTACTGGTATCTTTCATGATGTCTGGAGTGCATGTATCATCCCTTTCATATAATTTGGAGTAGAAATCTTTCACTCTTGCCAAAATTTCGCCTCTATTTCTTGTTACAGAACCATCTTCTTTTCTCAGTGCCATAATCTGTTTTCTTCCCTTACTGAGATGTCCCTTTGCTATCTTTAGGCTTTGGTTGTTTTCAATTGCTTTCCTCACTAGTTCACAATTGAATTTTCTTACGTCTTCAGTGTTACTTTTTCTTACTGTCTTGCATAGATCTATATATTCCACTTTGGAAGTCACATCTTCTTCAGTTGTCCTCATCTCTCTTCTTTTTTGCATCAACATTTTCGTTTTTCCTGATAATTTATTTACATGTTACTTGTTCTTAGACCCAGCTAATTTTGTTGCTGTTTCCATAACAGCTTTGGTTACTTTTCTGTTAACTTCAGAGATGTCCACTTCTTCCGATGTTAGGCCTTCTAAAGCAGAGAACCTGTTCTTCAGTTCCAACTTGAAGGTATTATGGTGTTTTTTAAGGTTGGTTATGTCAATAGATTTTGTTTGTCTTATGAGCTTGCCACGTTCAAGTTTAGTGTTGAGGTGCATCTTACATCTCACCAATCTATGGTCACTACCTGTGTTGAACTTGTTTAGCACACTGCAGTCTTCTATGCCGAATATACTATGTATACGTATATATAGCCCCCTTATATATATATATATATATATATATATATATATAGCCCCCTGACGTATATACTTTGTATACGTATATATAGCCCCCTCCAACAAGAATTCCTGGGTGCGCCACTGGATGTAGCCATGTAAAGCTACTTTAATTCCCCGCGTATGCTAAAGAATTTTTCCATTGCTAAGGATCATGGAGTCTCTCAACTAAATGAACGACCGGAAAGTCAGGACTCGGGAAAACTATGGGGGAAACCAGATGTCCCTCATCAAGGACACAGAATTTTCGGGTGTAGGAGAACTGGCCACCAGAGAAGTGGCCACCGGAGAACTGACCACTCGGAGAACTGGCCACAAACTTTTTAAGGGGTTGTGTAAAAATTGTGTTTTTGACCACTTCATGCCCACGACACCAAGAGGTTGGTTATATGAGTCATATAAAGTTTCCGTAATTTCGTCTTTTCTTAATTGCGATAACGTAATTTTTTTATAAAAAAATTTTATGATCTACATTTCAACAGAAGATTTCAGGGTTTTCAAACTACAAGTCTTGAAATTATCTGAGCGCATGTGCTGACTCAGGAAACTTTTCGGGGGGGGGGAGTGTAGTGGGGTACACAAAGTGTAAAATATAAAGCATTTCTCGGCCGATCCGAAGATTTTCAGCATTTGCAAGCTTCAACTCGACACATTATTTGAGCGTATGTGCCTACTCTGGAAGCCTGTGTGTGCGGGAGGGGGGGAGGGGGTTAATACCAAAAGTGCAACATATGAAAAATTTCTCGTCCGATCGGAAGATCTTTCAGCATTTATAAGCTACATCTCGGCAAAATTTCTGACGGCATGTGCCTACTCAGCATACTGTTGGGGGGGGGGGGATTACCAAAACTGTAAAATATGAAAAATTTCTCGTCTGATCCGGAGATTTTCAGCATTGACAAGCTACGTACAACTCGACACATTATCTGAGAGCAAGTGCCTACTCTGCAAAACCGTCTGAGGGGGGTGGAGGAGGGTAGTACCAAAAGTGCAAGATGAAGAATTTCTCGTCCGATCCGAAGACTTTCAGCATTTACAAGCTGTAACCCAACCCTCCCCCCCCCGACAGGATTCCTGGGCAGGCACATGCCTTCAGAAAATGTGTCGAGTTGTAGCTGCTAAATGCTGAAAATCTCCGGATCGGACGAGAGAATCTTCCCATTTTACACTTTTCGAATCGCCCCCCCCCCCACACACACAGGTTTGCTGAGTAGGCACATAGCCTCAAATAACTTGTCGAGTTGTAAATGCCAAAAATCTGCCGATCGGAAGAGAAATACTTCATATTTTATACTTTTGAAAGTAAACCCCCTCCCCCGTACTCGTTTGCTACGAAGGCACATGCGCTCAGAACAGAAAATTTGTCTAGCTGCAGCTTGTAAATACTGAAAATCTCCCGATCGGACGAGAAAGTCTTCATATTTTACACTTTTGGTATCACCCCTCCCCCTCTCCTCACATACACAGGATTGCTGAGTAGTATAATGTGTCGAGTTGTAGCTTGTAAATACCAAAAATCCAAAAATCTCCCGATGGGACGAGGAATTTTTCATATTTTACACTTTTGTTTTGATACCCCCCTCCATCGCCGACAGGTTTCCAGAGAGTGCACATGCGCTGAGAAAATTTGTCGAGTTGTAGCTTGTAAATGCTGAAAATCTCCCGATCGGAAGAGAAATGAGAAATTTTTGATATTTTACGCTTTTGGTTTCCTCCCCCTCCCCCCCCACACACACTAGTTTCCTGAGGCAGCAGAAGCCCTCAGGCAATTCGATGACTTGTAGCTTGTAATGGCTGAAAATCTCCCGATCGGACCAGAAATTCTTTATATTTCATATTTTAGGTTTTCAGCCCCCTCCCCTACCCGACAAGTTTCCTGGGTTTGCTCATACTCGCAGAGAATTTGTGTAGTTATAGTTTATAGAAAAATATCGTAAATAAATAAATACGAAATTACGGACATTTTATGTGTGTCAGATAGCCAATCTCGGGAAGACGGAGCAGCCCAGAACACAATTTTTGTACGGCCCCTTAAAATTTTTGTGGCCAGTTCTCCGGTGGCCAGTGCTCCGCTTAGTCTTAGCTCCGAAAATCATGGAAATGTCTAAATTTCTTGCTGAATATGAAATATTAAAAAAAATAAATTATGAACAATAGTTGCTCAAGTAGTGGGGAATATAGCCACACGAAATTTGTTTATGCAGAACAATTTTATGGCACTGAATTTGCAATGTGTCCAGTTCTCCGGTAGCCACTTCTCCGGGGGCCACTTCTCCGGTGGCCAGTTCTCCGTACCCAAGAATTTTCAGCATTGGAACTAAACTTACCAGTAGCAAAACCCAGGGAGCAAAACCTTCGACTGCGATTAAGAAAACGTGTGGTGTTACTTTTTCTACAA
This sequence comes from Macrothele yani, assembly GCA_039090855.1. Taxonomy (NCBI): domain Eukaryota; kingdom Metazoa; phylum Arthropoda; class Arachnida; order Araneae; family Macrothelidae; genus Macrothele; species Macrothele yani. Next base: position 162,512,641 of record CM077034.1, on the reverse strand, counting down.
TCCAATATATCCGTCAGAATCCTGTGGGGAAGGGGGACTTTACCGGTAATATCGGTTTACAGATGGGGAACAAAAGAACTTTTCTTTCTTCCGCGAAACTGTACTCGGAGCAAAGGTAAGCTGATTACACTGTCAACGCTGTGAAACCGATTCACCGACAAGTTCGTATCTCTTGTTTATCTGTATTTCTCCCCGCACCCTTCCCCTTAGGACCCTAAGGGTGATGGGAGGAAAGACAAAGGAATTCTCGCGCTCACGCTTCCCTCAACTAACAAATACCAGACAAACGATTTCTTCGTTTTCAAAAACACATCTGGGTGGATAAGATACACCTTCGTTAAACATATTCCTTACTATTCCATTTCATGAGTTATACATAAACTTTCGGTGTTCCAAAGATATTTTTTTTAGTTACATGTTGAACGTGTATGCAGTAAGTATTTTTTTTTTTTTTTTTTTTTTTTTAGAAATACAGTGGACTGCGCTACTCTGTCAGAAATCCGCTGTCAGAAATCGGATAACGCCTCGCTGCTCCTCAATCGTCGAATTTTGCAATGTGAACGCCATCCTGTCCTCACACACACTGCCGCGCCAATTGGACGGCGCTCTTTATAAGAGCCTCTGCTCTCTCCTGCGCATGCGGGCGCCCGCGCTTGCTCCGATCCACGCCGGCGACTCCAATCGCATCCCTAGATGTGTCGCTACGTTCTCCCATAGCGGTAGAGGCAAAGATGTTAACGGTTACGTTCTTATGACGTTTCGTACCTTTTCATTTGAACACCCCTAGTACTTCTAAATGTTTAATTTTTGCACTTCTGTTTCAATTTTAAAGTATGGAACCTGAATATGTTTTTTTTTTAATAAAGGTAACCGGCGTGATACGGCTTGAGGTCTAAAACAAATATAATTTCCGTTTCACAGTACCTACTAATAAACTGGTGTTAAAGTCTTAAAATTTACAAAATGACAAATTCAAAGTGCGTTGTAGAGACTTATTCTTTGGAGAAAATATGTTGAGGGTTAAAGGATATTCCAAAACATGAAGTTAGTTGTTTTAAAAGATATGTGAAAGTAATACACTCGCGGACTGTGAAACTTGTGCACCGAAAAGAAAACAGGCTACAACAGCGAAAATTTGCAAATTGCGAGAGTGTGTGATGGTATGAAAATGATCCACATTTTTTGCGATTGCCCAAGACCGCACATCCTCTGGTGGCGCTGCCAGAACGAACCTGCGGTCTTATAAGCCGGTGTGTAGTCGATGCCCAGAAAAGCGAAAAACAACAGCCGTCGCAAGCAAGAGTACAGAGTAATAAGAAAGCCGAGTAGACGCTATAGACGACGATTTACGCAACTTACGGAGTTTGAGAAAGGCCTGGTCAGCGGGATGAAAACTGCTGGGTGGTTGGCGCGCCGTATGTCCCTCCACGTGCATTGTTCTGACCACACCGTCCAACTCTGTTGGGAGCAGTGGACACGTGGTGGCACTGCCACACTGCGGATCAGCTCCAGCCAGACCAGGAGGATCACCTGTAAAAAGGTTCGATAGATCGTGCGGCTCGCACGAACGGATCACACGGGGATCCGGTCCACTATACAGGCAGATATACCAGCTCCTGAATGCCCACGCCGCACCATTTCTCGACGCCTCGCGTTAGTGAATCTGTGATTCCAGCTCCCCTTAGGAAAGCTGCCATTAACACCGGAACATCGTAGGCTTTGTGCGCAGTGGTGCCTGGCCAGAGCGACGTGGAACGCCATATTCTGTCGTCGTGAAGTGTTTGGCGATGAGTGCCGCTTCATTTTGGGGACATAGGGTAATCCTGTCCGGGTGTGGTAGTCCTCAGGTCAACGGATAAATCTCAAAATAGCCGTCGAGCGCCACACTTCCTACATTGCAGGCGTTATGGTCTGGGGAGCTATAGCATACGCTAACAGATCAGCTCTAGTAGTGGTACGTGGATCGTTGACGGGCCGGAGGTATGTAGGTTAGATCCTGCGACCCAATGTGCTTCCCCTTCCTGCCCGTGGTTCCAGGTGCGTTAAACAGCGGAATATTGTCCTTTTGCACATCGCTCCGGATTCCCAGGACTTCCTACATCATCTACAGACAGCCGCCCTGGTGGCGCAGTGGTCTAAGCGATGGCCTCTGATCATTCGTCCGAACGAGGACCGGGTTCGAATCCCGGTGAGGCATGGATGTTGTGTTTGTCTTACGGCACTGGCTCTTTCCCTTCCCTGGAACCAGTGACCCTAAATTAGGGACGGGCGAATGCTTATAGTCCATTGAGTTGCTCACGGTGGTCGTTAAACCTCCAACAAAAAAAAAATGTTCAGACACATCCATGGCCTGCCCGCTCCCAGGAAATGCCCACAATGAGCATGTGTGGAAATAGTTGGAAGGCTGGCCGCTGCCGCCGCCGCAGCGTGCTCTCCTCAATTTGGAGCGCATCGTACCCCACGTGTGGGCTAGTCTGCCGCAGGACAACATCAGGCATATGTTGGTCTCCATGCGGGACCATATTGCAGCATGTATCGACGCACGAGGCGATGCGACGCGCTATTGAAGAAAACCGGGCTGCGTGCCACATACACTGCCGGAAAGTGAAAAAAGAACACCAAGAAGGAATTGGCGGACGATCTTAAAATTTACATATGTTAATGGGGTCGAGCTTACGTAGGTGTGATATTAATTTCGGGACCAACCGGTGAGAGCTTACGCCACAGCACGGCATAATATGCAAATTATCGTTGGTGGTATTTAAGGAGTACGGCAAAGTGAATGTAATCAGTCGTCGGCGTACGGACACGTGCGAAGACTCTGAAGAAGCTGCAATGCCTGGACATGGAAGACGTGTTCGATTTCAGCAGTTATGGGACTTTGAGTGAGGTCGTCTAGTCGGACTCCGCGAGGCCGGATGGTCGTATCGTCGTATTGCTGAGCGAATTGGACGGGAAGTATCGGTGGTGGTACGATGGTGGCGTAGATGGTCCGAGGAACATTCCAACACGAGAAGACGTGTAACCAGGAGCCACAACGGACTAATGAGTGGACCGATCGACGTATAAGAAGAGCGGCGTTGTCAAGCGGAACATCCACTGCGACGCTAATCCGAGCTGCCGTTGCACCTGAGGTGACTTTGCGAAAAATCCGCATCCGTCTACTGGATGCAGGAATACGTGCACGTGTGCCTCTGACTCCAGCCGACCGTCAGGAACGGCTGCAGTGGTGTCGCCAACGTCTGCACTGGAGAACGCAATGCGATCTGTCGTGTTCAGCGATGAAGGCAGATTCTGCTTGGAATCCTTAGATGGCCGTATGCAGGTTTGCAGACGCACAGGTGAGCGTCTCCCCCTTCTTGCATCCGCCAGAGACACACAAGGCCGACACCTGGTCTCCTTGTGGTGGGGAGCGATCAGTTATCACTCCCGTACAGAACTAATGTTTGTATCGGGTATGTTAAGCAGCACCTCCTACATCAACAACATCATTCAGCCCGTTGTTGTGCCATTTGTAAGATCGGTTCATTGTGGTGCATTCCAGCAAGATAACGCACGCCCTCACACGGCACGTTCAACACAACATGCACTTCAGGGTGTGATAAAAATTCCATGGCCTGCACGTTCACCGGATTTGTCCTCCATTGAGCACGTGTGGGATTTTATGGGACAACGACTTATCCGGTCTCCACGGCCAGCTACGACCATCCCCGATTTACGCGTCCAGGTTGAGGATGCTTGGAACTGAATACCCCAAACTTACATTCAACATGTGTACGACAGATTCCATGTCAGAATTGCACAGTGTGACGCAGTTCACAGCGGTTCAACCTCGTACTAACCATGTTACATGGAAATGCTATTTTTCAGTTTACCAGCAAATACAGCTGTATTTTGCCAGAATGTTTTGATCACGTTATCCTCTGTATTCCGTATTATGCTGTATAAATTTCGTTAGTTACAGACGTCTCCTTCTCGGTGTTCTTTTTCACTTTCCGCCAGTATAATTGTAATTGTCTTGCAGCGCTGTTTATGCCATCGTGTGTATCATTCATCTGTATCATTACGTCCATGAAATGTCAGTTCTATCCGATGCTTCCTTCTTGGTGAGCAAATTTCGTTGTCCGTGAGTGTATATTACGCTGAAGTTCCGATTAATGAAATTTATGGGCATGCTTCCCAATTCCCCTTTAGATTTGTTTTCCTAGTGTACAGGCTCTTGAATTCCGACTAATTTAAGACAATTTCTGTTGTGAAGTAGGATATAAAATTTCAGTATTGAAGTCATAGTGTGAATTAAATGAAAACAGTTTGCGTTCGAAAGTTCATTATGACAGTTGAAAATGATATTTGTTAAATTGAGTCACATGTCAGTAATTGTTGTCCGCTGCTTGACATTTTGCTGTTGATATTTGCTTGTAATAAATATGAAATTATTGAGAACATACATGGCATTGACTATTTGAATTGTGTTTAAGAGCTAGTTACATGAAATTTTAAATTTACTTATTTTCAGTAGGTTTTTAATATTTTGTCCTTTATCACAGTTTCTTCTCACATTATTACCAGCAAGGAGTTACTCTATCAATTTACTAACGGCTTTCCGTGTTTCGTTTCTGGTTTGGGTTTGGGAATCAGCTATCACCTTGAGGAACTCGATAGGTTAAAGTAGGGAGAGAGAGCCAGTGCCATAACACATTCACAACTTTTTATTTCACAATCCGTATACGAGTGGGTTTCTCTGTTTCGTTTCTGATTTGGTTTTTGGGAATCAACTAGCACCTTGAGCAACTCGATTGTTTAAAGTTGGGAGATACCGCCAGTGCCATGACACATACATAACTTTTTATTTCACTATACGTATACCAGCGGGTTTCACTGGTTGGTTTCTGGTTTTGTGTCTGGGAATCAGAAAGCACCTTGAGCCACTCGATGGGTTAAAGTAGGGAGAGAGAGCCAGTGCCATAACACATACACATTTTTATTCATTTGACTATCCGTATACGAGTGGGTTTCCCTGTTTCGTTTCTGGTTTGGTTTTTGGGAATCAGTTGGCAACTTGAGCAACTCGATGGGTTAAAGTAGGGAGAGAGAGCCAGTACCATAACACATACAGTATACTACACTACCGGACAATTGCTAAGGACGGATGACAATAGCAACGATAACAAATATAAAATGAAAGGCAGGAAAATGTGGAAATTAGCATAAGTGTGGGATACAGTAAGACGTGTTGTGCGTATGCAAATTTTGGATTGCCGAACTTGTTCGTGACGTCATAGCGCTGATAAGAGATATAAAGGATTGGACGCGTATTGACCGTTGTTGTTCAAACGCAAAGCTGAAAGGGAAAGAATCAATTGACAAACTTGCAATTTTCAGTACGTCTTCCCGACATCACCTAAATGATTTTACGCGTGACCGTATTATTGGCAAGATTGAAGAAGGGCGAAAAATAACAGATGTTGCCAGGGAGTTTGACGTCAGCCACAATGTTGTTTCAAGGCTTTGGAAATCATTTCAAACAAATGGAGAGTGTAGCAAACGTCACGGGGGAGGTCGTGTTCGCAGTACGACACCTGCAGAAGATCGGTACATAGTGCTATCAACAAAAAAACATCTGCGCAGCACAGCTAGTTAGGTAGCAAATCAGTTTATGGCGGCTACTGGCAAGCCGATCTCCCAAAAAACTGTCGCCAGACGTTTGCATGAAGGAAGACTATACGCCCGCCGTCCTGTTGTGTGCATACCATTGTCCAGACGTCACCGTACCGTCCGTTTGCAATGGTGCCATCAACATCGCAATTGGACTGATAACGACTGGTCTGCTGTCCTCTTCTCAGATGAGAGTAGATACAGTCTATCGTCTGATTGTCAACGACAACTGATCTGGCGTGATAGTGGTACTGTATATTGTCCAGCAAACATACAGGAAAGGGATCGATATCCGACATGTAGTGTCATGGTATGGGCTGGCATCATGATCAATGGCCGTATGTCCCTCTATGTGCTTCCAACTGGGACTGAAGCTGGCCAACGGTACATTAAATATGTTCCGAGACCTCATGTTCGCATGTTCTGTGGTGCTGTCGGTGATAGATTCATTTTCATGGACGACAACGCAGCATGTCATCGAACAGTCGCTGTCCAGGAGTGTCTTGAGAGCGAGGATATTCAACGCCTCGTATGGCCAGCACGTTCTCCAGATCTGAATCCCATTGAAAATGTGTGGGATGCTTTGGGGAGGAGTCTTGCTGGTCGCCAATGCCCTCCAATAAACAAGGACACCCTCATCCGTACACTGACAGAGGAATGGGATAAATTACGCCAACAGCTGCTTGATAATGTTGTGCAAAGCATGACACGACGTGTGGAATCTTTCATCGCCCTCCATGGTGGCCATATCCCGTATTGACATCTTACGCCGGAACGCCTGCTGACGGTAATTGCATTTTTTTCACGTTTACGTATTCTGCACAAAATGGCCTGTTTGTCCCTTCAACACGTTCCAATGCCTTCTGGATTTCAGAGTACAATAAATTGTCTTTCTTGTAATGTCCTGGCATTCTGACATTATTTTATTTCACTTGGCATCCAACCACACTTACTTTTTTATGCGCTATATAGCCGTTTATGATCCGTCCTTAGCAATTGTCCAGCAGTGTACTTTTTATTTCACAATCCGTATACGAGTGGGTTTCTCTGTTTAGTTTTTGGTTTGGTTTTTGGGAATCAGCTAGCTCCTTGAGCAACTCGATGTGTTAAAGTAGGGAGAGAGAGCCAATGCTATAACACATATACAACTTTTTATTTCACAATCCGTATACCAGCGGGTTTTCCTGTTTCGTTTCTGGTTTGGTGTTTGGGAATCAGCTAGCACCTTGAGTAACTAAATGGGTTAAATTAGGGAGAGAGAGCCAGTGCCATAGCACATACACAACTTTTTATTTCACTATCCGTATACGAGTGAGTTTCCCTGTTTCGTTTCTGGTTTGGTGTTTCGTAATTAGCTAGCACCTTGAGCAGCTCGATGGTTCAAGGTAGGGAAAGAGCCAGTGCCATAACACATACATTATATCCATATAACACTGTGAGATTTGAACAGGACTCATCACGGGCGAACTGTCAAATTGCAGAGCTTAAACCTCTGGGCCAATGAGGAGGCTGCCTGTTTGTACACGAATATTTTATCGAGTATCTTTACCTGCAAAGTTTTGCAGCTGCACGCGGTTTTTAAGTATTTTAGTAAATAAATAAGCAATTATCCGCTTAATGCCCCAATAAAATAACAAGAAACTCTCTGTCGTGGCAGTGTTAATTTGGGGGAAGTGCAACTAACATAAGCTCATATTGTTTACGTTCTTTTGAAATTCATTTTCTACACCCGTCAGAAAGCTGAGCGACATGTATTTCTAACGGACGTGACCACTTTTAAGAATTCCGCTGTATTGTATGTGTTCAATATAAAATTGACACCTCTTAGAACAGTATCCATTATGGATTGCTCTTTACTGTGATTTAGGACTACTCAAGTAAATGCATATTCGTGTTGATTACTCAGTGAAAGGTGTGTAAAATACTGTGTGTTACACAACATATGAAACAACTTCGGCGGAACTATCCACAAACACGCAGAGCTTTGTAGCAAAATTGAATAGAAATGTCATCTTCAATTGTTAATTCGCATAAGTGTCGCTCAATACGACGTAGATTCGACGCTTCCTCAGGCAGAATCTATCAACTCTCAGCGACAACTCCTGTCGTGATGCAGACTAAACTGCGGAAAGGGGATTTTGTCAGTGTAGATTTTGGAAACCTAGATATAATTCATCCGTCCTACCAAGGTGAATGCTTGTACGTTTGACAGATTTTATTAGATGATGGATCCGCTCACTCCTACTGCCGAGTACTCGCAGCCACTTTGAGGTTCTCTCATAATGTCAAACTCAGATCTCAAAACGACGTTACAAAATGAAATAGTTCGAAACGCTCAAAAATATGTTTGACAGCAATGCATTTGCACTTGATATCTCAAAAAATAATAAAAATTATTAATAAATATGTTTGACTAATAAAACGCTGAAATCCGTTTTTATTGGTGTAATATTAGTAAAACTAGAACAAAACGCTAGCTTTTGCCACCATTGGTGGCTTTTTAAGCCAGAAGTATTATTCAAATGCAAAAACAAAAACAGATTTCCAGTTTTTAATTCAAAAATAGACTTGTGTTTTAGATATTATAGAACGTGTGCGACATATTCAAAATGTGTGATTAAGGGCGCGCACATAATGAGCGTGCGCCATACATGTGGGAGGTCCACTGATGTTTTCTCGTTGCATATCCCGTGACTGAATAGGATTTCTATAGTTTCTCTGAGGAGGGTGGCTCTGGTGGTTGTGTATCGTGCGATTTTCTTTATTTGTTCCCACAGAGGTGTTGTAGAGTTGTTGGTGACTTGACGCGCTAGTGCCGTAGTGAGAAGTCCTCCTTTGACATTTATTTGATTTTCCTGGGCCTTAGCCTCAGAGACCTATTGGTCATGCCCACGTAGTTTTTATTTTTTCCGTCCGGGTACAATAGGGGTATAGTGTTTACTCACGCATCTTCCAGGTCCATGGCAACGGTTTTTGTTGATGCCAGATAAGACGCGATTGTCCTAGGTGTTGTAATCCCTATGCTGAAACCAAGGTTTTAGGGCATTTTTTGAGAAATATGTGAAGCCTGGTACGTACAGGCAGGAGCCAATGTATTGTAGTTTTTGCGTGGAGCATCCGAAGCAACGGAATGCTAACTTAGACTTCGTCTGGTGTATGATCTGATCGACCATGCTAGGTGAGTATCCTGCAGAAAAAGCTAAAGACCTCACGGTGTCAAGGTAGGCGTGGAGTGTGGCGTTGTTTAATGCATGAGTGACAGCTCACCTGGCCCTGTGTTGGAAATGGGCTGGCTTTCTCTCCTTGTGGCAAGATGAGGAAAGTAGAACGACATTTAGAACATAGGTAGGTTTTTAGTGGATTCTAGTGTTGAGGTGCCCAGATCGGCGACTTCTTGGCCAATACATCCAGGAACGGTTGGGATGCATTTGTTTCTCGCTCCATAGTGAACTTTATGGCAGGGTGTTCCAAATTGATGATGCTGAAAAACTGATTTAGTTCTTCCTCGGTGTTTGTCCAGATAAAGAAAACCTCATCTGCGTATCGTAGCCATGTACAAGGGGTTGGCTCAAGTGCGCTGAGTATCCGGGGTCTAGGGTTCGTATTATTGCTTCGGCCAGTGCTGCAGAGAGGGCGAAGCTTATTGTCACCCCTTTGGTCTGCTTGTAGGTATGGTGCTGGAATTTAAAATAGTTTGCATTAGTAAAGAGGTCAATGACTTCGAATATCACCGTTAGTGTACTTTCAGTGTAAAGCGACGAATAGGCGAGCGCTTGCTTTATTGTGTTCGTAGCTTCTTTAACAGGAATTGAGGGGCACAGTGAGAAAATATCAAACCTCCCTAAGATATGAGAAGGCGTTACTTTTAGGCTTCTAATTCTTTCGATGAAATCCTCAGACAACTACAGAACAACACTTGAATGCGGTAGGAAAGGAGAGAAAAATGTAGCTAGCTCCTTTCGAATGGAAGGACGGAGCACACCTTGAAACGATTGGTCGAGTTGTGTGGCGCACGATCATTAATATGCGCGCCCTTAATCACACATTTCGAATATGACGCGCACGCGTTATAATATCTATTGGAAACGCCTATTTTTGAATTCATAACTGAAAATCTGTTTTTGTTTTTGCATTTGAATAATACTTCTACCTGAAGAAGCCCCCGTGGTGGGGAAAGCTAGCGTTTTGGTATTGATGTTCTAATATTACACCCAAAAAAACGGATTTCAGCGTTTTATTAGTAATACTGGTGTATATCTACCCAATTTTTCCGTTAAATATGTTTGATGTAAAGCATTTGCATCTATATCTTAACTGGTAATCCCATGAACTATCTACAAAAGTAGTAGTGCGACCTATTCGCACCTCGAAGTAGAACCACATTTTCCCAGCGAAACTCAATTCTCCTTTCAAGAACTTTTACATCGTGGTAATGCACACCTTGCCTGTAAATCTCCTTTAATATATATATATATATTCTCAAAAAATAAACTTGTAATTTATTCGTAAGGGATAAAATTTACAACACAATGTAAATTAAGTAATTTTAAAAACGGAATTTCAGATGCTAAACAATTTTTATTTTATATCAAAATTTACTTCGTTCGCGTATTTTTTTTAATTTGAAGTGAATATTGCTCTTGGAATAATCTGCATGTTATTTCTTAGTATTGGTTAAAATGTTCTGTTATTATTATTTCAAATATTTCTTCCATTATAATAGAAATCCTTGCCATACTTTTCTTACATTTCACGAAATTACATTTTGCGAAAAGGATTATATAACATTTTTTTAATAATATACAAAAAAAAAAATTAAAAGCCAAATCATATAGTTTTCTCCAACATGCTTTTCAGAATCTCATTTGGATATTTGAAATGCTTGCAGTTTGTTACTGAAATATCCCTTTCATGAAATAAGGCCACTAATTACTGTTTGGTGGCTTTATTTCATTTTTGTTTTTTTTTGGCTGAATTTTTTTAAGCATCATATAACATTTTAAGAAATTGACGTTCATGCTTCGGAATTTAATGCATAAGAACTAATCGATACCTTACCTTTAATAAGGCAGTCCAATTTATTATGATATTTATACTTCATTTCAGAACTTTCTTTACATTGAACGCACAAAACATTAAAGGAATAAAAGATAAATGCAGTTTTTGTCTTTATTGAAAACACGTTAGTAAAATCATGCAATGCATTGATTATGATACGCTTTTCAATATACTAGAAATCATTACTCAAGCTATTACTCAAGTTATGAGGAAAATGGCTGTGGAATAAATCTCACCCCTGTGCCCTGACCTTTGATCCATTTGGATGATATTCAACAGAACTGGTTCAGTATGTCTCCGAAATAACATGATAAGGTTTTGTTGCAATCGAAGCAATTTTACGGAAGTTATGATGCATAAGCGCTATGGAATAGTTCCCGCTCCTGTGTAATAACCTTTCATATCATTTCGCCCATTTTCGAAAGGATTCGTCCCCAGGAAGGTCCCTACAACATACCCACATTTCATCCAAATCGAAACATTTTTACGTAAGTTGACTCATAATGGCGATGGAACTGATTCCGCTCCTATGTCCTGACCTTTGACCCCCATTTGGCCAATTTTCAATAGGGTTTGTCCTCAATTTCGCTTAAATTTAGTATGTGGTCTCCTACCACATACTAAATTTAATCGAAATCGAACCTTTTTTACGTTAGATACGACGCATAAGAACAGTGGAACGGATCCCGCTCTTATGTCCTGAACTTTTTACCCCATTTGGTTCACTTTCAATAGCGTACCTTCCCAGGTGTTCCCCTACCACATACTAAAATTTCATCGAAATCGAACGATTTTTAGCAAGTTATCGTGCGGAAGGACATACGAACACAACGCGCGACGCAGTGTGGCAGATGGGAATCGCGACCATCTGCTAGCAAGGTGTGACGTCCTAAAACTTTAATAGGATCCACAAACAACGCGTGACATAATGAGATAGATTGCATGACCGCGCGCCAACATCTAATTTGGCGACGCCATGACACCACACTACAAACTTGGTAATTAGGGGTGGTTATTTAACCCACTAAATTAATCTTCTTAAAGTCGAGATCAAGCTAAATCGATTTCTAGTAACAGAAAACGGTAGGTTAACGACTTTCATCAAAATCCTCAGAGCCGTTTTCAAAATAAAATTTACATACGTACAAGAATTGCTCCTTTAAGGTGAACGTCAAGTAATTTTGCTTCCTGTACTTCGAATGGAAAAATTTCTGTACACATTTTCTTCCCAATTAATGCGTTCCCAAGGATGAAAACTTGAACATCAATTAAAATAGCTTCATTTCTTAACTTGGAATACTTAATATTTTCTAAACCGTAACCGTAATTATGCAATCCAACATTTATTTGTCTACTGACGTCATGAAAATACAGGTCGCGCCATCTTTTTTCTGGACAATTAATGCATTCACAAGGATGAAAATTTGAACATCGATTAAAATAGTTTCATTTTATAACTTGCAATACTTAATATTTTCTAAAACATAACCATAATTATGCAATCAACATTTGTTTGTCTACTGACGTCATCAAAGTACAAGTCGCGCCATCCTTTTTCTGGTTTCAACACCACCAAAGGAAAAGTTATGGATTTTTAATGTAATTATGGTTATGTTTTAGAAAATATTAAGTATGCCAAGTTGTAATAAAATTATTTTAATCGATGTTCAAATTTTCATCCTTGGGAACACATTAATTGTGAAAGAAGTGTGTACAAAAGTATTTCCATTGGAAGTATAAGAAGCAAAATTACTTGACGTCCACCTTAATAATATGGGATAAGAGCGATGGAATGGATCGCATTCCTATGTCCTGACCTTTGACCCCATTTCGTCCACATTCAATAGGGTTCGTCCCCAGGTAGCACCCTACTACATACTAAAATTTCATCGAAATCGAACCATTTTTACGCACGTTTTGACGCATAAGGGCGATGGAATGCATCCAGCTCTTATGTCCTAACCTCTGACCTCACTGCACCCATTTTAATAAGATTCGTCCCCATGCGGTCCCTTACCACATACTAAACTTTCATTGAAATCGAACCACATTTACGCAAGTTATGACGCATAAGGGCAATGGAAGGATTCCGCTCCTACGTCGTGACCTTTCACCCCATTTGTCCCATTTTCAATAGGGTTCGTCCCCAGGTGGTCCCCTTCCACATACTAAAATTTCATTGAACTCGAACCATTTTTACGCCAGTTATCATGCGGACGGGCGGACGGACAAAGCTGGAGCGTATACGCTTCTTCAACCTACGGTTGAAAAGCGTAAAAAAACAGAGAGAACAGGTGAACACTCATTACTTGTGGAAATAACCGGAGCAGAAAACCAATAGGCTGTTTCACACCGCCTGAGTCCTGCTCTCACAGATGTTTTTCGATGAGTGAACATATGACACAACTCTGTCAGAAATAATAAAGCTTACCCAGAAATAATTTTTTTAATAAAACAGAGTGCTCAAATATAAATTTCTTTTGAAACATCTTAGTTTACTTACACAAAACATTATATTTTCGATATAGCGTGAAATATAAATTTACCAAAGAACTGTATTGCTATATGTGTTATTCATGCTAAGGGGAAAAATTATTTTTTTTATTCGGCCTGCCTTACGGTTTATTGACATCGCCATACTTGGAGGTAAGTTCTACCTCAATGGTCGTCAATATGCAGTATAAAGATTAAAGCGTTTACTATTTGTTCAAATTGCACACTTTAAAGTATCTTAAACTGATGTTTTCGCAATTTTTAGCTAAATAGTTCAAGACCAAAACTACACGTTTGCATTTTGATTTGGCTGGATCAGTCCGAGTTCTCGCTAAATGTGGACTAGTTGTAAGAGGGATTCAGTGTATTAAAAAATACCATATATAGCGCTCTTTACTTTATCGATGTACACAATAAGTTTAGTAGCGCACCTGAAAAAGTAAGCCGGATAAAACAGCTGATAATTTATTTTTCCTAGCTGCCAATGCACTGACCTTGACTCACTTAGGACTAAAAATTAAGTAAATGCAAATTTGTCATTTAAATAAAAATGAATTCATTCGGTAAATAATATCACATGCAATACAGCTTTCTCAACATTTCATGTCCCAATGCACTACTACATTGACTAAAAATATGCATGATGAACGCGGAGATTAAAATGCATTTAATGAAACTTGTTGGAATACTCAGTGTGCATCTCAGAGGTTTTTAATACACGAAATTATATCGCTGTCTTGATTTTTTCGTAAGCTTGAGAGTGTCCACAACTTTCACATTTATGACTAATATAAATCTCCCAGTATTCAGATAAAGAAGTGTATACCTTTTTCTTCATCAAGAGCAATTTAAAATAAGGTACATAAAATATGAAATATATTTTTTTTAATGCATGACACTTCTTCGATGGTAGTGTTAGATAAAGGATTTATTCGAGTTGAACCACAATTTTGCAAATGCTACATACGAAAATTGTCCAAGTTTTATAGAATTAGGGCTAGTCATCCTAAAATGTACGGCTGTCATGCGTTTAAAGCTGGATGATCAGGTTATTTTCGACTAAAATTTCAATGAACGGATACGCATTATGGTCGATGAGAATCAGCCAGAAGGTATGACATATATTCCTATTTACTGATCCTTTCCAATTGGAAACCCAATCATTTTCAAAACACCCTATATCTCTTCGTAAGAAGTTTCGCTTAGTATCTGCAAATTAATTTAGCGTGTCACTCAACATCTCAAATAACAGAAATGGGCTCTGATTTAAGAGAGATTTTTTTCACCCAAAGCACGTAAAAGTGTTCCGAAATAAATCCTCAGCTTTATATCACAATGGGAAATTTTTTTCATTAGAAAAACTAAAAAATAGGTACAACGTATATGGTAATCCTGGTTTACCAACCATTCAAATTGTATTAAAACTGATAATTTTATATGCGGAAGTAAATAAACCCATTCTCCTCATGTTGAAATGCATTTATACACCCTTTAGTTGGAAGGGATTTAATATAGATGCGGAGGGTGGATCGCGCGTTCAGTAGCATCCCACTCATTTTCAATCGGTGATAGGTCTGATCTGTGTGGCTGGCCATGGCAGAGTTTCAATGCCATGACGGGAAGATCTCGAGAGAGAAGCAGTATGCTGACCAGCGTTGTCTTGTTGAAAAATCGCACCGGAGTGAGCGTTCAGAAAAGTTTCGGCCACTGGTAGCAGGACATAATTAACGTAACGTTGGGCTGTCAAAGTACCTGTATTGAAGACCATAGCTGATTTGGCATCGAAGGCCATTGCACACTACCTCATGACACCACGCCTTCTGGAAGTGTGACGGTCGACAAGAAACTGTTCATCCTGGCGCTGAACACGGTGCCTCCACGCAAGGATTCGGTGTTCCTCTCCTCCAAGACAAAGCGGAAATCGTCACTGAATATCAGCCGCTGCCATTCTGATTGGGTCCATGACAGTGTGGCATGACATCATTGCAGTCCTCTGCGACGATGCAATGATGTTAAGGACATTCGTCGTAACGGTCTGCGTGGGCGTAGTTTTACGCCATGCAGCCGTCTTCCAATGGCGATGGCACGATGCATGAAGGTAACCACTGCTCGCTGAATATCCGCAATCGTAGTTGTTGGGTCACTTCGCGCATGTCGGACAACTCGTCTGTACTATCTCTGTGTGGTTCGTCTAGGTCTACCAGTCCATTTCCTGTCGCTGCTGTTTGTCTTGTTATATCCACGTGCTATAGTGATATACGCACTACTGGTACGACGCGCAACACAGCGATAAAACCATCCCGCTTCCCGGAACCCAAGATAACCAACACAATGGTACGTCTCCTCCTTGCTTTTATCGCAATCGAGGCGGAGTGTGATGCTTGAATCATTTGCATGTGTCACGATATCAAACTTGCTCAACAAGTATCATTTCTGTCGGTTGCTTCCATTTTGGCTGCAACTATTTTTTGACGATAAATTAGCATCGTTTTAGAGATACGTGTAATGAAAATGATAGACCGCTTGCAATTTGTTTTTCTCACCTCAGTTTATTATGGGGTATTTTATTTTATTGCTTACCGATTACATATTTAAAAGCATTAGTTATTTATACTGTTAGTAATTTTTCTGAAATATGGACAATGTATATTTTTGAAATCACCTTCTTTCAAAATGCTTCTTCCCTATTTCTCTGGATCCAGGCAAGCAAGTTTTAACTCGCTAAGAAATAAAAACTCATAGCACGGCCTCTGAAGTGTATAATTTATCAAAATTTATATGTAAAACTATAGCTAGAGAACTATCGTTTGTTTTGACTAAC
Source organism: Macrothele yani (assembly GCA_039090855.1). NCBI lineage: Eukaryota > Metazoa > Arthropoda > Arachnida > Araneae > Macrothelidae > Macrothele > Macrothele yani. The sequence goes on along the minus strand of CM077034.1, from coordinate 162,496,614 downwards.
GATAGTACCAACTCATTATGTGTTAGCAAAGTTTCTCTAGGGTTTTTTTTTCCGACCTGGAAAATTATTTCAGACAAGAGTTTTTCTTACTTTTCTACATTGTCAAAACGCTAAGCTCCGATAAACTTTCAAACTAACCTTTTTTTCCGGTTTGTGGTTTACGAATACAGTCAACTACTCGATGGGCTGTAAGCATTAGCTCATTTCCGATGTGTTTGTATGTTTCTCGTATTTCGTTAAACGAAAATATTCAATATTCCCATCCCTCTTCCCGCAAAGAAACGTGTATACTGGAGTCTTATCCCCCCTCACCACCAACAACGCACATGCGCTCCTATCTCTGTAGGTAGCTACTCGGATTACCAAAGATTGCACAGAAATATAGTGAAATAGAGGCTTATCGATGAGGAAAATTATGAAGTACTTATTCCTGATTTCGACGTCCGGAGAGTGAGTCGCTGCATTTCAAATTGTGCTATGGGAGGGCAATCGTGGCAAAAAAATTGCGAGTGAAAGATGTGTTAAAAATTAATTTTATTAAAGAAAGTGTGATGAATATTAAGCAATTAATTTTTGCACTAAAATTATGTGATTCCAAAGAGAGCATTTCTATGGAAGCTACCAGACTGGGTGATGCTAATCCACACTGTAATGGATGCAACTCTTGACAGCCGTTTTTGGCGTGTACTGAGTGCTCCAAAAATGAATATGTGTAATTTTATCAGATTATTTGCAATTAATCATTTCCAGATGAATTTGTTACCAAACCCAATGGTAATCTGAAAAGATATGGACCATTTTATATTGCACCAATAGATTCTCCAAAGAACACTCTTACGGATGGATGACAATTTTATGTTTCTGTTAGGTGAAACATAAAAATGTTTTTTAAGGAAACTCGCTCTGTTCCCTTTATACGGCGCTTTATATTTTTAACGGGAAATACAAGAAATGTAGCATGATGACTTTGAATAATTGATGAAGTGAAACTGTGCACCATCTGCACATAAATAAGTAAAACTGTAATGGTAATATGATTTATTGTCGTTAAAATATAAATCAACGTTACGAAGCTTCGCACGTCAAACAACAGACTTTTTCAATGACCGTCAGCAAAATATTTTCGGTCAACCTCATTTGAAAAAACGCAGAAACATTTGAATAAAGATAGAAATATCCTGTCTGTCTTACTTTAAAGCGCACTGCAGCGTGACAGCAAAGATAGAGCCATGTCCTTCCATCTTCATTGAAAAGTCATTGGGTTGACGTGCGAAAGCTTGGAAATGGTAATTTGCATTTTATTTTTCTGTGTTGTTTGAGTAAGGTTTCTTTCACAGTTACATGGAAATACACTCACGGATAATGAAATTTTCCCACGAAGAAGAAAGCATTGGATTGAACTGAAATTTTATGGACGTAATATTACAGATTCATACCACACATAATTACCAAAAAACAGCTGCAGGACAATTATCGAAGGATCTGTGGCACGCAGTCCGGCTATCTTCAACAGAGCGACTTACTGCCTCGCGCTGCGATACTTGCTACAATACGGTCCGCAATGGAAGCGGATAGACTGTTGATGCTGTCCTGTGGCAGACTGGCTCACTCATGTTGGACAGTGTGCTCCAAATCCCGGAGAGTGCGACACGGCGGTAGTTGGCGTTTCAACTGGTCCCACACATGCTCGATAGGGGACATGTCCGGGGAGCCGGCAAGACATAGGGGTGTCTGCACATGACGCAGGCAGTCCTGGGCAACCCAATCCGTGTGCGGGCGGGCATCATCCTGCTAGTATAGCGCACCTGGAATCCCGGCCAGGAATAGGAGCACATGGGCCCGTAGTATCTCATCTACATGCCTATGGCCCGTCAATGATCCTTGTACCACTACTAGAGCTGATCGGCAATTGTAAGTGATGGCTCCCAGACCATAATGCCAGCAGTAAGGAGGTGTGGCGCACGATGATGAGGTTAGGATTCTGCCGTTGACCCGGCGACCTCCGACACGATTCTCGTCTGTTCCCAAAACGAAGCGGCACTCAACGCAAATTCCCACACGTCGCCAGTCTGTGGCGTTGCATGTCGCTCTAGCCTGGCACCACTGCGAACGGAGCCGGCGCTGTTCCGGTATTAATGGCAGCACACGTAAAAGGCGTGGCGATCGCAGATTCGCTTCCGCGAAGCGTCGGAAAATAGTTCGTAGGCTCACAGTAGATGCTACATCTGCCTGTACAGTTGACCGGGTCCACGTGGTATCTGTTCGTGTCTGGCGAACGATCCATCGATGCTTTCTACCGGTGGCCCTCCTGGTACGTCCGGAGCCGCTCCGCCGTATGACAGAGCCTTCACGTGCCCACCGATCCCAACACAGTCCGACGGTATGGTTGGAACGATCCACGTAGTGGGCTATATGGCGCGCCGATCATTCTGCGGTTTTCTACATTATGCTCAAGATTTTCTCAAAGTCCGTAAGTTGCGTAAATCGACGTCTCTGGCGCCTACAGGCATTCTTATCACTTTATACTCTTGCTTTCGTCGGCCGATGCTTTTCACTTTCATGGGACATCGACTCAGCGATGGTTTATAAAGCTTCCGCTTCGTGCTTGCAACGCCAACAAGGGTGTGCGGCCACGCGTAATTGCACCAAACGTGGATCATTTGCCTACCATCACGCACTCTAGCTGTTTGCAAAGTTTGGCGGTTCCAGCATGTTTCCTTCTTGGTACGCAATTATCATTCTTCGTGAGTGTATTAGATTTCATGCGCATAGTAAAATCGATTGTGGGTAAAACAAGCTCATCAGGACAAATACTAGTGAGTTTTCATCAACCACTAGGCATCGCTTTACCCACAACGTTACTCATTGCGTGATTATATCAGATTTGATGTAGCGCGTTTTCTAAATTATATATACAGCAAATCGGGAGTCGCAAACTACTCCGGTATTAATTCAATAAGAATTTGGAATAAATGTTCCTAGAACTGCTGATTCTAAGCTTTTTTTTATTTGAGGGTTTAACGACCATCGTGAACAAGTCACTGTGCTTAAGTCGACAGTTCCTCATTTAGGGCCACTGGTCCCAGGGAAAGGAGAGGGTCAGCGCCGTAATACAAACATATTAGCTAACCTTTACCAGGGCCACCCCGGTGGCGCAGTGGTCTAAGGCGCTGGCCTCTGATCATTCGTCCGTAAGGGGTCCGGGTTCGAATCCCGGTCAGGCATGGATGTTGTGTTTGTCTTACGGCACTGGCTTTCTCCCTTCCCTGGAACCAGTGACCCTAAATTAGGGACGGGCGACTGCTTATAGCCAATTGAGTTGCTCACGGTGGTCGTTAAACCTCCAATCAAAAAAGAAAAAAACATTTACCAGGATTCGGAACCAGACCCAACTCGGACGAATGATCAGAACCAACGTTAGGCCACTGCCCCATTGATGTGGCGTGGCTTTTTGATTAAATCTGAAATAGAACATATTTCTTTATTTTGGAATGTCTTGCGTTGGGCTGGATATACCTTATCTTGCTTTGGTTTTATGGATTTCCATATCATCTCTATGTGCCAGATTATATTATCTTTAATTATAGCTCTTTAGAAAATACAAACTTTCTTTCAAGGTACCTTAATTGCCAAGAAACTACTCATCTTTTTCGAACAACTATCTATTGAACCCGGTATAGGTGTCCCAACGTACCTCCCACATTTTTAATGTCTTCTGGAGTTCTTTTTAAAATGTTGTGGAAGCACCCCTGTAATACGTTGTTGATCAGTCTCAAATTGTCCTGTCTTTAATATTTTTAATGGGATACAACCAGAAGTTACGTGGTTATAAATCCGGATTATATGGAAGTTAGGGCATTAACCTAATGTTCTTTTTCTGTATATGAGTACCGATAGAACTGTCGATGTGAGTCCTTTCATTGGGACGCACATGAAAAGAAATGTGGAATCCAAGTTAGACAAACTCGTTTCGTGCATAAATCTTCGGTTAAATCTCCGTGAATTGATGATTTTGAAATGTGAACTATATCTTCGATATCTCTAATTCATAAGAGTCTCGCTTCCGTTATAATAGCACATATTGTGTTCATATTTACCTCATTAACACTCCATGCGAAATTAAAACCACTGACCCACGACTATTTACAATTTTTTTATACCATCTGCAAATCGTTGATTTTCCTAAACATTCATATTAATAAGCCTCTTCCATAAGACGGAGAAAATCTCTGACTCACTTCTTGAGTCTTCAGCAAATCCGCACCTTTGTTCGTCTTTCACATCCATTTTTTCGAAAAATCACAGCGCGAGAACACTTGTTAGGGGTTTACGAAACAGCGGTTATGAAACTGTGCACTATTAACAACGCACGCGTGATATACAGATGTGGCCGGTTGCAACGATTCCCGTTGGTTCGAGACTCGCGACGAAGTCGAAAAAACACATTATCAATTGTTTTGAGAAACGTTATGTGTTGCATAAGTAGCATTTCAAAATTCGTGTTTCTCTACAAAGCAAATTATTTATAAAAAAATTGTATCCACAAAAATAATATGTTCCGTATTTTACGTTATACAAAGGTCCTTTTCAAATTACATTCTGAAATCCTGTTTATCAAAAACGTTTCACTTTAACAACATCCAAAACAGATAATGGCTAAGGGAATGTTGCCAGCATTTTTTGGAAGCCTGAATATTTAAAGCTACCTTAGTTTTACCTGGTAATGCGGAGTACCAACGAAGAATTCAGTTCGATGACTATAATACACCGATGAGCTATTACACTATTATCACTCCAAGCTCAGAAAAATGAGTGCGTCTGGAGACCGAACGGTGGCGCATGTTAAGTTCACAGAGCAGTATATATATATAATCTGAAGACCGACATTCGGTTAGTAAAGTGTTTGGTGACCGAATGGGAAAAAATGCCGATTTATCGGATTTTAGAAATGGGCAAATCGTGGTGGCATGGCGGTTCGAAACTACCATCGCGGAAACTGCGCGGCCGGTGGATTGTACACGTGCCGCTCTTGTGAGTATTTGTCAAAATGTATGCACAAATCGACAAACGACGAACCATCGTCCAGGCGCGCATTATCCGCAGCTCATTGATGCCAGAGGTGAACCGAGACTCTCGTTCATTGTTGACATCGACAGCAGGTCCATAATGCGACAAATCTCAAACAACTACAACAGTGGTAATCAGGGCAATGTGTCACAAAACGCAGTTAAACGCAGACTTCTGCGTATGGGCCTGCGTAACGGAATACCCCCATACTCCTAACACGTCATCACCAAAAAACGCATGGAATTGGCCCAAGATCATCGAGATAGGACCGTTGATGATTAAAAGTGGCCTGGTCTGAGGAATCAACATTCCTGGTGCATCACGTAGGTGGCCGAGTACAGATACGCCAATTGCCGACGGAGACTATGATAATTGAAGGTACTGGTGTGCCGAAACAGCCGTCGGTGTCGGTGTTATGCTGTGGTCGATATTTTCTTATGACATTTTAGGCCTCATTATCCAAATTGCAAAATCTCCGAAAACTGCCAGGTGTCCGTACATCGTTGGGAACAATTTTTCCATTCATGTAAATTTTATTCCTTGCTTGTGATAGACATTTCCAACAAGATACCGACGCGCCATACCACGCGGCCAGAGTCGCCAATCGCCAAGGTGTGGTTCAAGGAAAATGGTGGTGACTTAAATAAACATAAACAAAAACTCAAAGATCCGTTATTACGCGTAGAAACTTAATTTTATTTGGGAAGCTTCCACTTACAACGGGCAGCTCTGTCAGGCAGCTGAAAAATAAATAGATAAAACAAATAGAATCAGAGCACAAATGCAATTCAAATATGTCAAACAATCAAAGAGGAGCTCGAGTGCTCGCTGTATACCTAGAATTCTACTCCAAATCGGAGAGAGTTCCGTCGTATCTAATGTTAAGTTTCTACGCCTAATAACGGATCTTTGAGTTTTTTGTTTACATTTACTTTAGAGTGGAGTATTCGAACCCAATGTCTTTATCCATTAGTAATGCTGGCGACTTTCTGCTAGTGTCCTGGCCACCAAATTCACCTGACAAGAACTGAACCGAAAATGTTTGGTTCGACTTGAAAAAGCGGGTACGCATAAAATCCCTACCTCTCCGAAATGTACGGGAATTAGAAGACATGCTGTTGACATTATGGTACCAGATAGACCAGGATACCTATAACCACCTCATCGAATCGATGCCTGTGATTCGATGAGATGGTGATAGGTATCCTGTATCTGTGGGACAACCGCACCTCGGAAAACAGAACATTAGTAATTACCTGATCACAGTACAGCGCACCGGTTAATCAACTCCTTCCATTGTCTGGGCTCGTTACATCCATGGATTAGGATTTATCTTAACACGAGAACACTGCAGTTGCCTTATCTATCGCTTTCATTAAGGTTTCAGCAAGATACGAGTGCCAGCCTCTCACCAGATTACCAGACGAACAGACATGCCAGAGAGACTAAGTCTACGTTTATCAGTATAGAGTAACGTACCCCTCTGTTCTTCTGTCCAGTCCTTATGTTATCCGGAATAATGCAAATGATGTCTCCGATGAAAATCTGTTGATGGAACAAAGTGTACTAGTATTCGGGCATATAATCCACCTGCGTTTAGTCACCTCGTCACTGTAAATCGCGATATTCTGCGTCCTGTGTTCATTTTCAGTAGTTTTACAACGCAACTTGGTATCTGGTGCCGATTCCTATTGGGTGTAGGAGCAGACAGCGGTCCTCACTTTGACGTTTTTTGTACATGTGTACAAGCGCGCTTTCTCACAGCTGTATCTCAAATCCTGAAGGCTGACCACGCACGCGTTACGATGCTATATGCGATACCGAACTCTTGGACACATTAGAGGTCACTACTCCTCGGGCTTCCAAATTATTCGACAACGAATGAATTTATCAAGATGTTCTTAACGGGCCACTTCGTCGTTTCCAGTACAAAACAAAAATAATCGAACGTCGCTGACACTTACTTAAGCACACCCTCCTGTGACTTTGTTTCACCAGATGCTATTGAACTTGATGAGCGTATTTCGTATTTTCTTTGCGGAAACCACACGTCATGGTCCAATATTGCGTATGTTATATTCCTCCGTTCCAACACAGGGCCCTGAGTTAATTTGGGTTTCGGTGCTGGTGCTTTAGCGTGATTAATTATTATTATTACTTTTGCGTTATTTACATTTGCGAATTCGACCTTAAGTTTGCACACTAATGTTAAAAAGTGTATGTTCCCTTTTTCATCATACAACCGAAACTTTAAGTAATTAATAGCCCAGATGGTAAATAATGACACTTGTGTTTAAAAGAATTAAATTTTTCGTACAATTCCAAAGTAAAATATGTAGTAATTCGGAGAATGATAACTGTGGCACAATATTTGTAGCTATTATAAAACAAGTGTTTTCAGTACTATATTTCGAAAATAATATATATTTAAATTTATTCAAATCCAATTTCATTCCCTAGTATGAGTTTTTAACCGTTTCAAAAGAGGATGGTGCCTCTTACAAGAACAGTGTGTGAACCTTCTAGCATCGACTTATCAGCAGTAGTGTTGGACATAATCGATTGAATTTAAGAATCGAAATGTTACAATCGAGAGATCTTACAAATCGAGATATTCATTCGAAATAATCATCGAACGATTTCCAATTTTAGAATTCACCGGAAGAGGGCGTGATATGCTCAGAGCAGCCATCTGCGTTTGACAAATCGAGTTATTCATTCGAAATAACCATTCCAATTATTTGTAATTGGTGCTACACGCTCAGCTTTCTTTCGGTGGATGGAATAACACTAAAGACGCCTGAATTTTTTCGAATAGCATAACCTAGCTTAAGAAGTTAGAAGATACCCAGAAAGGAACACAAGTGATTCTCCCTGCGAGAGATAATTCGATCACGTGAAAAGCGAGTACTTCCAATCCTCTCGTATCTCGCTACCTCTCGAGATGTTTTCTGGTAGACGAGCGATTTTGCTCGGAACCCATGTTCTCGAGAAGAGACGAGCAAAAGTCGCCTTTCGAATGCACTCTTTTGAACGAGACAGCTTGTGAGCAACCGAGAGTTCTTTCGAAAGGTTATTTTTCATTCGAATGAATTTGACGTAACCGAATGTTTCGAGATATTTTCATAATCGAATAAATCGATTATCTCTACTCGATTATACCCATCACTAATTAGCAGTATTTTCCTATCCACAGCCACTCTTACTTCAAATCCAATATATTTTGCAAAAGAAAACACTGAATTCGCTTGGGCTACAATTTCAATACGTGATTGCAGTTAACTTCAATAAAATAGGGAATTCATTTGAAAAAGAAATACCCATTCTTATTTCGTCCTGTCTCGTGTGGATCTATCTTATTTGGTTTTAAATCTTACAATATGTTTGAAGAGACACCAAGAGACTCACGATATACATTTCCGTCCTATAAAAGAAAAATGGAGTATGATTTCATGAAAAGCCTTCATATAAACTGACACTCCGTTTTAAATTTACTGACAAAAAGGAACTGTTTCAATCCCAGTTTTAGAAGAAATGGAGTGTAAATAAATAAACACTACTGCTTGTAAAAGTTGCAACAACATGAACGACAGATCGACTTACCTTGAAAATTGCAGAATATGTATAACAAGTTGTGAAATTGAAGCTATTAAAATTTCAGTTAAAATGCACATGCCTTTGTCCTCCGGCACAGTTCCCTGTCGTCCGCACAAAAAAAGACTGGTAGCCAGCAGCCTAGTTATGATCATTCCATTGACCCTCAACCACAGACCACTCAGGATGCAATGGGGTCTAGAACAGAGATACTGGCGTATACATTGCCCACATGTCGTGTTTTTTGTTTACTCACAAATCACCAAATTCTTTTCAACCACGTGCACTTCTTTCCTCTGTCCATTCTCAATGGATTACTGGCAATCGCGTGCACTTCTTTTTTCTGTCCGTTGTCAAAGGATTCCTGGCAACCACGTGCACTATGTTCCCTTGTCTGTCATCTCTGACCACGTGCTGTCGATAAAACTCCTACCGCCGGTACCACACATACTGCCAATACAACACGTACTGCTAATTACACGTATTGCCGACTGCGCCACAATTTGTCAAGTCCCGCTGAGTTTGATCTGCAACTAGGTCTTACTGAATCCGAATCCATCAAAGGGGGCTGACGTAAGTTCTTTTAAGTGCCGTTGAGTTGAATTCGATCGTTGAAATACTGGAACGTGTAGTCTGTAATTAATTATTGTTCACATTTCAAAATGATCAATTCACGGAGAACGAGTGAAGTCAACGTGGCGGAAGGTCCTGGAAGTCCCTCCGCCACGTTGACTTCACTCGTTCCGTCTACAACTCGGCCGATCTCTTATCGCCGAAAAACCCTGACTATTTTGTCTGTGGAAACGTAAAACCGCGAGAGGTCTAGCCGACACTCTCAGCATAAAACACGACGTCGAACTCAGTGGAAAGTGAAACGGGGAAAGCGTCACCAGCGAACCTGTCGCTTTCTTTTATATCCTTAATATTCTTTTCCCCCTTTTCCGCATCTGGAAATCATTTTGGTGTGGAGTTAGCCGTTCACCGGAAGTGGTGACCTTTGACCTATACCATCCGACTCCGTCGACCAGGTCGAAGTCAACGGATGCCGCTAGTCACATGCTTCGTTCGGTGTTACATAATCCGACATAAAAAGGAAATGGTGCCACGTGCCAACTCATGTGTTTGAATGTACATTACATTGTCTTTGAAATGAGAAATAATTACAGAAAACATTACTACATGAAATTAATTAGTGAGGCCCGACTCCGTCAACATACATATACATTGTTGGAAAAGTTGCGTAATATACGTCACTTTGTAAACTCACTTATACTCATCGTCCGAAAAATAGTTGCACCCAGAAGGACGTGCCGAATTGTTGTGTTATTCAGGAGGAAGGTAGAGGTTACCAGGAACAATAAATGATTAAACGTTGAGACTGATATGGGCAATATTTATGGAGCTGCAAGCCAATAAGTAGTGTCTCCCATTACGGCGTTGGGCTGCCATGCTTGCTGACATCTAATGCCAGATGTCTCGGTATGGAGTTGTACTGATTCTTAACGGCGTCCTGCGATAAGCCATCTTATGCAGCTTGAATCTTCTCACGCAGTTCCTGCAAATTGTGTGTTAGGTGAAGTGTGGATAGCGCGTCCAATAGCATCCCGTACATTTTCAACCGGCGATAGGTCTGGCGATGCTTCTGGTCATGTCAAAATGCCAGTGTCTTGAGGGAAAGTTTTCGAGACAGCAGCAGTGTGCGGACGAACGTTGTCTTGTTGAAAAAGCGAACGGGAATGTGCGTTCAGGAAAGGTAATACTGCTGGTGGCAGCTGACGGGAAAGAGCGAGTGTGACGTCGATAGCATTAGGCCATGGCGTCATCGTGCTAGGTTGGCTCGATTCAAAGCGGTTGCGGCTCTGCGATGTATTGGGGAGCCTTCTCATGGAACAAATTAGATTGTTAGTGTGTGTGGAGTGGTTCTGAATCGCTGAGTGCAAACAACTCCTGCTGGGTCATCATGTACACGCTTTCACGTAGATCGCGTAGTCTGTAACGCATGGTTATTTTTCAACAGGACAATTTGCCGCTCCAGCGGGACGCAACCACCCAGGAATGGGTCCATAAATACTCACCTGAGTTTGGAACTATCCAGTGGTCCCCGTGGTTCCTGGACTTAATCTGTGCTGAAATTCTCTGGGATGCCGTGGAACGTAAAATCAGATTCATGGATCCTAAACCGATGCATTGGGCGGAGTTCTGAACTATACTGCAACAGGTATGGTTCGCATAACCCCCGTAAACTCTCCGCCTGTTAATGAATTCTACGCCTTGGAATATGCAGGCTGTAATTATAGTTACAGGGGAGCAACACGATATTGTAGGTAGATATTTTTAATATTTTTCCCATAGAGTGTACGTAGAAATGAAAACATTTTAAGCGCAGGTTGAAACTGCTGCACACGGCCACCATTTGCAGAGGTTGATTCACGTTTATAGTAACAAAGTAAAATACGCGACATATGCAAATTGTGTGCATCAGGATTACGTAACCATGTTTAACGTGCAGTAGCAACATTCCGGTTCAAGAGCATTTGAAATATTACTTTCGTAAGGTAGATCCTCCACGATTGATTCCGTTCTGGAAGGGTTATAAAATTTCCCTTTCCAAAAAAAGGGAACCTATATATTCCCTCTAGAACGAGAACGTTATTCCTATACAGCAATACAAAAAAAGGGGCAAAAAAATGGTTGTGTAAATTTTAAAAATTGGCATCTTTCATTGCGCACTCGCTTTTTAAGCGTTCCCAGAAGTTCAGACGCAGTGTTAGGAGTGAAAAGGGAATTACTATTTCTCTTTATATTTAATTAAAATTTATAAGAAAATACTGCGCATTAAATTTGATTTCGTCAAATGTAAAGTTTTTGTAGTTCTGTAAAGTAAACTCACTGAAATGCAGAAAAACTGCCTTCTTTATTCACGAAAATCCCACAGTAGAAACCGTATTAAAATACAGCAGCAAAATTTCTAAATATAAATGACTTCCTTTGAAAATTATGAAAATACAACCTTATTCCTAAAAGTATTTTATCGCCCATGGCTATTTTTGTTTTGCAACAAATTTCCATTATTCTTGTTTTTTGTAATTTGTTCTTGACGTTTGTAAATTATCGTTAAATACAGTTGAACATTTCCAAGATGGAAACCGATTTACTTGAAGTACGTATTTGTAGAACAACGTATCCCTCTTAACACACGCTATTACATGAAAGCCATCGAAATAAAAACATTGAACATTTGTAGCCATAATAATAGAATCTGCATATTTGGTAATTACTTAAGAAGACGTATTGCGCTTACGTACCTCAGTGAAGTAAAAGAATCACGAACTTTAATTCCTTTTAAATAATCCAATAAAAAGACATACGGCAGCTATATATTTAGATGTAGAAAACGCCTTTGACAAATGCTCGCAAGAGGCAATTATTTACAAACTTATCACACATGCTTTTCTCCTGGATTATTATTACGATTAAGTCATACTTATAAAACATAACTTTCTGTGTTGAAATTAACGGAAAAAAATTGCTTTTGAAAAGCATAGATCCTGGTGTACAACAGGGAAGTGTCCCAGAACCCACGTTTTATACCCACGCTTTATTCTGTTTTTAGGTCCGATTTCCTTACATTTAATAATAGACATCTGACTCTCTCTCTCTTATTGGATTTTTAACGACCACCGTGAGCAACTCAATGGGCTATAAGCAGTCGCCCGTCCCTAATTTAGGGTCACTGGTTCCAGGGAAGGGAGAGAGCCAGTGCCGTAAGACAAACACAACATCCATGCCTGACCGGGATTCGAACCCGGACCCCTTACGGACGAATGATCAGAGGCCAGCGCCTTAGACCACTGCGCCACCGGGGCGGCATATACATCTGACTATGGCATTATGTTAAGCCGATACAGAACTATCATATATATCAAAAACTAAAAATCAAGCAGCATTTGTGCTACAACACTATGTCAGCAAACTAGGAAATTTTTTCCTGGATTGGAGAATAAAAATTAATACTGATAAAAAGCAGGCAATTGTCTTCTCTAAAAGAACCAAAATTTAACCCAGTTTTTGAAATATAACTTTATGGTAAAGAAGTTCCTTGGGTAAAAGAAGTAAAGGTCCAGGCCTAAATATGGATCATAACCTTAACTGGAATACACATCAAGAAAACTCTTTCGAAAGCTTTGAAGCTTAGAGGCGTCTTCAGCAACTTATTAAAAAACAAAAACTGAGTCTCAAAAATAAATACCTGTAATGGAAAGTATTCTTCAGTCCTGTGATTACTTATGGCTGTGCTATTCAGGGGACAGCAAAAAGCAACAAAAAAAAACAGCATCATCTTATTTCAAAATAAAACTCGAAGAAAGATGGCAGGATTTGATGAAAGTTCCTCTAACCATGAAATTAGAAATATGTCAAATATTAAATTCATTCATTTTACGATGTATGACCTAGCAAAGAAGTACTATGAAAAAGCTAAGAAACACATTACCCCCTTTTCAGGGAGGCCCTTAGTTATGAGAGTAAGGATTCTGACAAATTTAAAAGGCCGAAATCCATACTAGTCAAAATTCCGGATTTAAATCCTACAAGAACTTGGGCAAAAACAACGTGGAACTTGGACTAACATAATTCCTCAGTAGACATAATAAAACATCACTTAAACAGGTAATATTGGTTCAGTTCTGTCTTAACAAAATACATTTTTCTATTGGTGGCTGAGGCTTATTGACGTCAAATCTGCAAATCCCTGTACCACCTAGGAACATTTCTATCTTGGACTTCTGGTAAAAAAAGGTGTTAAAAAAATCCTCAGACACACCGAGAGTGCTATTTTTCTCAACATCGCAGTTAATTAGATCTGCAGCATCATACAAAATGAGTGAAGCTGAGTAACATACCAGTAATACTGAGTACCCGCAAGCCTGTGAAATAGTACAAATCCCAAGTATCCGTGCTCAAGATCTACTGGATGAAAGGATCAAGCACAAAGCTCTGAAGCACAATGGAATCACCACCAGGAACTTTGAGGTACTTAAGCATAATTCACGAGCCTTTAGAGATTGCCTCACTTTCCAAGCGTATGACAATACTAAGACTGGACCCATTGACATCCCAGGCTGCAGATGGCTGTAGAAGGATGTAGACCACTCGCTACTAGAAGAAGGGAGAGAATTCAGCCGAAGGACAAGAGGAAGTTTCAGAGGCAGGAGGAATTTACCATCAACACAATTGCCTACAAATAAAACTCAGTCTTCTGCCCAGGTTGTAGCTCAACAGCCAGTTTGCCAGCAACCTTCCCCTTCAACACACTCAAGCCTCCTAAGATTGGAAGTCAGAAAAAGGATGAAGCTTGCCTCCATTATTCTGGATGTCAAATAGTAACCTAAGTAGAGAGAAAAAGAGAGGGGGGGGAGGTTTGGAAAAAGGGCCCCTTTAAGGGCCAAGTCAGTTTTTCAAAAATGTGTTACTTAATTCGTACTGCATACTCAAAAACAAATGATGAAAATATGAAAAATTATGACGAAATTAATAAATATTCTACTTATTTTACTACAGCGAAACATGCAAATGTGTAAACAAGGTAAATTATTTGTGCACGCAAATTACACTGTATGAACTATGAACAAGAACTGCTTGACCCATGTTTCTGATATTTGTCAGCACTAAAAGAAATTATTTTTTTAAATAAGACTAAAGGCTTATATTTGTGTGGATGTTACTTTCTAACGCAAATAATTTGCTTCCACTTAACCATTTTATGGCCAAAGCATGAAAAATGCAGTTTGCTCTGTCTATGTACCGGAGACGAACAACCTGATCTTGTCCCAGTGACCAATCAGAGTTCACACATTTTTCTACTGGATGCTACAACAGCACCGCAAGACAGGTGTGAAACCACGAAGCATAACTCCGGAACGAGAACGGAGCGTGCGCACGAGCGCGACTCGGTCAGCATGGAAAACACACCTCAAAATTGTGTGTGTGCATATCTATATGTCTATGACCAGGTGCCCTTATATATATATATATATATCATCATCATCATCATCATTGTCAACCATTATCAATCCACTGCTGGACGAAGGTCTCCCTAAGTTTCCTCCACAACGGTCTGTCTTGTGCAAGGCTCCTCCATGTCACTCCCGCATACTATCGAATTTCATCCACCCATCTTTCATGTGGTCTTCTTCTGGGTCTTGGAATCCAATCTAAAATTTCGGCTGTCCATCGATGGTCTGTTCTTCTGGCAGTATGTCCAGCCCATTGCCATTTCAGGGATTTAACTCTGATCATGATGTCTTCCACTCTTGTCATTTTTCGGATCCACGTGTTCCTCTTCTTATCTCTCCTGGTTACACCAAGCATGCACCTCTCCATGCTATTTGAGTTGTCTGCAGCCTTTGTATGTCTCTTTTAGCTAAGGTCCACGTCTCTGCACCATATGTAAGCACTGGAAGGATGCATTGATCAAACACTTTTCTTTTAAGACATAATGGCATATTGCTCTTGAAAATTATGCTGTTTCTTCCAAAAGCTCTCCAGGCAAGTTTTGTACGCCGATTAATTTCTTCAATGCAAAAATAGGGCAACGGCTAGAGCTCATTGGAGGACGGAGTGAAGATCTGTTGCGTTTTCTAATGAAAGCCGGTTCTGCCTGGGAGCCAGTGATGACCGTGTGTTGGTTAGAAGGAGGCCAGGTGAGCGCCTGCAACCAACCTCTCTCCGGCCGAGACACACTGGACCTGCACCTGGAGTTACGGTCTAGGGAGCAATTTCCTATGACAGCAGGAGCACTCTCGTGGTTATCCCACGCACCCTGACGGCACAGTTGTACGTCGGTCTGGTGATTCGACCTGTTGTGCTGCCATTCATGAACAGCATTCCAGGGGTTGTTTTCCAACAGGATAACGCTTGCCCGCATACCGCTGTTGTAACTCAACATGATCTACAGAGTGTCGAAGTGTTGCCGTGGCCTGCTAGATCACCAGATCTTTCTTCAATCGAGCACGTAGGGGACATCATTGGACGACAACTCCAGCGTCACCCCCAGCCAGCATTAGCCGTCCCTGTATTGTCCGACCAAGTTCAACAGGCATGGAACTCCATCCCACAAACTGACATCCAGCACCTGTACGACACAATGCATGAACGTTTGCGTGCTTACATTTAACATTCTGTCGGTTACACTGGTTATTAATGTGCCAGCATTTCACATTTAAAATGGGTCTTCTCGCGCTTACATTAAGCTGTGGTCTTGAAACCTTAATCGATTAAATATATTACCTATACAAATGTATTGCCGCCATTTCATTCCTCTACAACTATTTTTTCGTGGTGTTGGGATTATTTTTTCCGTCAGTGTATATTCAACTTTATAAGTGAACAGCTACTTTTAAATCATATTGAGCAAAACCAATATTGCACTAAGTGATCGATGAACTTATCTGAATATATTAGACCTCTACTCACGTTTATTTACATCATTTGCTGAAAGATTTTGGCATTTATGGTCAGACGAATTAAGACAAACTTTCCTTCATAGCCGCTTTTTCCACATGGTCGAATAAATGCACAGTTTATTGTAGAAAATAATAAATATGAACACTGCCAAAATATAATTTAAAAGTATTGTTGATCTTAATCTAGTTATAGTCATTTTACTTGATTTAACGCGGTTTTTAAATCATGAAAACTTTGTGGTTGCTTTAGATCCAACGGCCAAGCTGTGTAAAATGTAATACAATTTGAATAAATAATAGTTAAAGGTTTGGGATAAAAATAAAATGTTACTTATTAAATAAGACACCGAACATCTTAATTTTAAATTTTTTTATGTGCACTTCTCATGGATATTAACAATGTCCGACTATAATGTAGTATCATATCCTGCATGTGAGATAGAGATACATGTACTTGGAGTGCACCTTTTCCAAAATAAGAAATCAACGCTGCCAACGTTTTGTACTAGTTTTGTACAGTTTTGTACACCCAAAAGAAAATTTTGTGCACCACCGGAAGTGGTACTTTTTGGCTCTTTAAAAGTGGCACCCCAAGTACATGCTGGAGTGCCAGTTTTTCAAAATCGAAAATAAATACTGCCAAAGTTTTGTACTAGTTTTGTACACCCAAAAGAAAATTGTGTACATCACCGGAAGTAGTACTTTTCGGCTCTCTAAAAGTGGCACTCCAAGTACATGCTGAGTGCCACTTTCTCAAAATCGAACATAACTACTGCCAAAGTTTTGTACTAGTTTTGTACAGTTTTGTACACCCAAAAGAAAATTTTGTACACCACTGGAAGTGGTACTTTTGACTCTCCATTGTGGTCCTCGAGCATGTACTTGGAGTGCCACTTTTCCAAAATTGAAAAAAAAACACTGACAGAGTGTTGTTCTAGTTTTGTACAGTTTTGTACACCCAAAAGAAAATTTTGTACACCACCGGAAGTGGTACATTTTGACTCTCCATTGTGACCCTCGAGCATGTACTTGGAGTGCCACTTTCCCAAAAACGAAAATAAACACTGACAGAGTGTTGTCCTAGTTTTGTATAGTTTTTTACACCCAAAAGAAAATGTTGTACACCACCGGAAGTGGTACTTTTTGATTCTCCATTGTGGCCCTCGAGCATGTACTTGGAGTGCCACTTTCCCATAAACGAAAATAAACACTGCTAGAGTGTTGTCCTAGTTTTGTAAAGTTTTGTACACCCAAAAGAAAATTTTGTACACCACCGGAAGTGGTACTTTTTGACTCTCCTTTGTAGCCCTCGAGCATGTACTTGGAGTGCCACTTTTCCAAAAACGAAAATAAACACTGCCAGAGTGTTGTCCTGGCATTGTACAGTTATGTACAACCAAAAGAAAATTTTGTACACCACAGGAAGTGGTACTTTTTGACTCCCCTTTGTGGCCCTCGATCATGTACTTGGAGTGCCACTTTTCCAAAAATGAAAATAAACAATGCCAGAGTGTTGCCTTAGTTTTGTACAGTTTTGTACACCCAAAAGAAAATTTTGTACACAACCGGAAGTAGTACTTTTTGACTCTCCTTTGTGGCCCTCGAGCATGAACGTGGAGGACCACTTTTCCAAAATTAAAAAAAAACCACTGCCAGAGTGATGTCATAGTTTTGTACACCCAAAAGAAGACTTTGTACACCACCGGAAGTGGTACTTTTTTACTCTTCATTTTCGAAGCAGTAGCTTAAATGGTTAACTAATTAGATTAATATTACTAGTTTGTTGCATATAAAACACACTTTTGTAATAAACCAGGAGCCGAACGGCCAA
Source organism: Macrothele yani (assembly GCA_039090855.1). Lineage (NCBI taxonomy): Eukaryota > Metazoa > Arthropoda > Arachnida > Araneae > Macrothelidae > Macrothele > Macrothele yani. Next base: position 162,478,659 of record CM077034.1, on the reverse strand, counting down.
GTTGGAAGAATCACCAAAAGAATTTATGTTGAAAATCTCCTTTCCCTTAATTTTCCACTCAATAAAAGTTCGAAGGTCATCTTTATAAAAAATCGTCACATTATGATTCATCATTTGGCACAAAATAGCTCTTAGATGAACAATAGCAACATTACGTATTCGTTTAAATCTCTTTCTTTATATCAGTTCCCCACAATTACTTGCAATCTTTCTCTCTCTACCCCCCACCCTCATTATTTACAATCAAGGTTGTCTCTATAAATTTTGCTGTGACTCACTGTCAGTGTCGCTAAAATGTACAAGCTGTTTAGAGAAGTAACGAACTCTTCAGTGGAAAAATGTTTAGTTTAGAAGCAACTCGAAAGGAAGGTTAAGTCACAGACTGGAATTCAAGCAATTTGAATTTCTGCGCAATATTTTTTCAATCTAGTGGTTTTCAGTTTAAACAAAATTTTTATATTTAAGCATTGCTTTGTAGAAATAAAAAGATATTCAGTGAAACTTCGGCTATGCGTATTCCAGTTATATTTTTTGACATTTATACGTAATTCTGCATTAGTCCCGATATTTTACTGTAGTTTCTAAGCTTTTCCAATTCGATAATAGCTAATTAATTCATTTATACGATTTTTTCGATGTACATAAATTTTGTAATTTCAGATTATCACGAACTCACAGTTCTTTGATGCGTTTACGTATACGTAAGTTATATCACAAGTTTGAGAGAATCGAAACAGCGTTACTGAGATGCAGCCAAAGTTGAACCTTCATCCCATCAGAGAAGGGTATGCTGTTTACTCTTGTTCAGTGTTGTTGTGTTCCTTATTGGTGCAAAGTTGAACCTTGATCTCATCAGAGAAAGATATGTGGTTTAGTTTCGGTTCGGGTGAAACATTTATTTCGCAATCTTTGCTCTGAATAAAACGTGCACTTAAGCAAGCTACAACTTTTGGCATGGTGCGGACGTTTTTTTGTTGTTGTAGTTCAGACATGAAAAAGATGATGCAAAACTTAATAACGTTCACAGTTATGTTTTTTCTCTGACTTTGACAAATTTTAAACAAGCAAAGATTAGAGAATATTTTACTCAATACTATTGAGAAATCAACTTGTAAACAATTTGCTTTGAAAAGAGCGATGCTAATAAAGAAGGAGTAATAGGGGTATGAATATAAAACAAAATAACATTCGGATTTACAACAAAGTTTTTAAAAAGTAAAGATTTTTTTTTTTCATGTATTGAAAATGCGAAATTGTTATTAATCATTTTGTCATGCAGTTTTCAAAATATTTGGCCAAACTTTGGGAACTTGTTTTACCGCCATTTTGGTGATAAGAAAATCATATAAAGCGCCTGAAACTTTTTCCCGCAGCGTTATCCCCCATGAGCATGGGCGTCCGCTGCAACTTTTCCGGGGAGGGGGCAAACGGGTATACTTCCACTACCATAATTATTGCTTAAATTTATAGTACCCCTGCGTCTTTATATGACATAGTGGGGGTTGGGTCAGGCGAGTGCATCGAGACCCTAAATCTAGGGAGTGGGTTCGGAGCACTGTTAGCCCTCCTCCCAAAGTTTGGGAACTTGGACACATCTTTCTTTCTATAGTCAATATTTAGTATTGAAATAACGGACAATAATAATAATTATGTCATTTACCAATTACTGGCCACTGATTATTCATATCTGAGTCAAAAGTTTAACCTTACTCTAGGCTTCTTGCTAAATTTAATAATCAACTTAATACAGTCTTTTTGTTTGGAAACATTAACTTGGGATTACATAAAACAATTGCACCGCTCCATCGTCCTTTACTGGCAATCAGTATAACCCCCCTTTTTTTGATATACATTGATCTGTTTATTTTTATACCCCCTTCAATTTTCTGTTTCTTGCACTTTAGAAGAGATACTATAAAATAAAAACTATAAACGTTTTGTGTTTTGTCCAAATCTATCAATTACATTTTGAATGAGTTCATATTTATTCTCAAAACCTTTTCTCGATGAATACTCATCATGCACAGTCCAGATAAACGTCCATCTGCCATTTTTGACTTTAACCAGGTTTTTAACCGTTCTCATAGTGCTGTAGGACCTCTCCACTGGGCAGGTTGTTACTGGTAATGTTTGAACAATAAGAATAGCCTGTCGAACAGAAGGAAACAGATCACAGTGTTTGAGCACGCCTAAAGTTCGTCTTCACATCCATCATCTTGTTTCTTCCTTCCTGACTACATTTCAAACTGTTATGGATAGGTTTTGCTCATGTGTGTAATTAATAGTTAAATTCAGCAAATGTTAAAATTAAGGTAAATATTGACTTTAGGTGAAAATTAAAATTTGGGAGACGAGTGGATGCATTTCGAAACAAAAAGTAAATTCAATCAATTAAGGCCATGATAAATGAAAATAAAATGCAATGGAACACTGATATTAGGACATTCCAAAAGTGATTATTGAAAGTTTGCGTTATTTGAATTTACGATGAGCTGTGACACCTGCAAGTGTAAAATAAGTAATTATTGTTTACATGTGTACCAAATTTGTGAACACTAAAAAATGGATGGTACACTTTGGAAGTACTGATATCCTAAGTGAAAATCCCCCAAATATGTGGCGTCAGTTGAATAAACAAATACATCTTACCAACACACAGCATAACAGTTTTTCGGTTGCTGGATGCCCTACACATTGAAGCTATTCGGCCCTTTGGCTCCGGGTTGTAATACGATCGCTCTGCAATCGCCTTATAGGTGCACTGCTGAAAGAAATTGCGAGGCCACATGGAGATTCCTCGTGGAGTATGTGGATCCTACAATTGTCGGTGGTTGTAGTAAAATATGTAATTATAGCCTTGATGTTTTTCTTAACACTCACGGCTACCCGCCACAGTAGCATCTGTAAAGAGATCGTTTTCCATATTAAAATTTGTAAAAACTATTTGAGAAGCATCATGTCACAAGATTAGCTGCAGGAATTGTCACAGCATAGAAAGGCAGTTTGCCAAAAGAATGGACCTCAACGCTTAATAATTTCGCCAGAAAATGAAGGCTAGAAAGAAAGACTTAGGCCTAAAAACATGAAAATTTCCACTTATCGCATAATATTTTTTCCACTTGTATTTTAATCATATAATTATAATTTATTTTATATCTATACTATGTAGTTATGTGGTACACTCAGTGGTCGAAGTGGCACAGAGCTAGTGCCGGTATGGTGTAGACCATAGATCCACATAGTATAAATAGGAGACTTCGAAAGAAATACATTCCACTCCGTATAATTTTTTTTTTTTTTTTTTTTTTGTATTGAAAAATTAATGTATATAATTTTATAAAATTCATGTAAAAATTAAAAAAACTTCATTGAAGGGTTTGTGGTCGGTCTCTTTAAGTCTCAGCTGCTAATTATCAATTTTATCCGTTAAAAATGCCATTTGCCGTTTTTTGCGTTAAAATTTGTGCTTTCATCCCAATATCTTTACGTAGTTTGTGAAGGGTTTGTAATTTATTATATACCGGGATGGTAAATAACGTTTCTTTAACTGCCGGTATGCTCACTTCCATTTTTGTTAACTACAGGTATGCCATACCGGACCATTTCGAACACTGGGTATAGTACTCGTATATTTGTAAACATCACATAACTGCACATTGCATTTCCACACGCACTTTTTTTCCTGGCCTGCAATGAAGTTTTGTTGTACATACAAATCAATATCTGCAGCTACGAAATCCATATTACATTCTTGCAGTGTAGAATACTGAATTCCCTGTTTGTATACAACCATATCCAATAACGGTCACTAAAGTCTCATAGTTGTTAACCTTAAACATTTAAATATATTTTACCGAATTCGTTCCAATACGATAAAACGTATATTCATGATTATGCATCTGACAGCTCACCGTGTTAAATCTGACTGGCTGATTGATAACCTTGCATTATGTACTTCTTATCCAAAATTTATTTTAAAAGTTAAAACTACAGGGCTCTATAGGTAGTTCCTTTACTTTACCAGACAGTCTCCCTAACTTCCTGACATCACCATTTTCCCAAAACAAACACCGTGAAAAAGACATCCTCCCTAGTGTCCGAAATCCTGGAAAAATTATTATGCTTAGGGTTGCTGAAATGAAATTTCCGAGGTTGCACAAGTGGTGCTAGTTACGCCACTGCGAATGCGCAGAGGTGTTTTGCAACTTCCCTCTCCCCCAACCTTGCTCGGCATGGCTGCTAGACTGGAAACGATGATATGCGCTGATTTGAATTCCTTTTCCTCGCGTTTTCGAAACGCTTTTGCTGAAAGCATTGCTTAACAAAGCAACAAAAAAACTGTTTCTTTTCTTCCTTTGCTATAAAAATGAAGGCTCCGACAATGTCTTAGTTTATACAAGACAACCGCACGAAAATTTGCGATCTTGAACAAATAAAAGTTGCGTATAATGAACACAAAAACAGCTGGTTGTGTATAATGAACAGGAGTAAAAGTATGTAATAAACTGGAAAGAGATAGTAGTGTTTACTTCTGGATTTCGAAAGATGACACTCTAAGAGCATGCTGGACAACCAAAGAGAACCATCGCCGGAGGGGTACATAACTCTCTTTTGTCTGTACAAAACTAATACACCATTCTGGCAGTGTTTATTTTCGATTTTAGAAATATGGCACTCCAAGTACATGCTCGAGTGCCACATAAGGAGAGTCAAAAAGTACCACTTCCGGTGGTGTACAACATTTTCTTTTGGGTGTACAAAACTAGGACAACACTCTGGCAGTGGGTTTTTTTCAATTTTGGAAAAGTGGCACTCCAAGTACATGGTCGAGAGCCACAAAGGAGAGCCAAAAAGCACCACTTCCGGTGGTGTACAAAATGTTCTTTTGGGTGTACAAAACTGTACAAAGCCAGGACAACATTCTGGCAGGGGTTTTTTTTCAATTTTGGAAAAGTGGTACTCCAAGTACATGGTTGAGAGCCACAAAGGAGAGCCAAAAAGCACCACTTCCGGTGGTGTACAAAATGTTATTTTGGGTGTACAAAACTGTACTAAACCAGGACAACCTTCTGGCAGGGTTTTTGTTTTCAATTTTGGAAAAGTAGCACTCCAAGTACATGGTCGAGAGCCACAAAGGAGAGCAGAAAAGTACTACTTCCAGTGGTGTACAAAATTTTCTTTTGGGTGTACAAAACTGTACAAAACTAGTACAAAACTTTGGCAGTATTTATTTTCGATTTTGAAAAAGTGGCACTCCAGCATGTACTTGGAGTGCCACTTTTACAGAGCCGAAAAGTACTACTTCCGGTGGTGTACAAAATTTTCTTTTGGATGTACAAAACTGTACAAAACTAGTACAAAACTTTGGCAGTATTTATTTTCGATTTTGAAAAAGTGGCACTCCAGCATATACTTGGAGTGCCACTTTTAAAGAGCCGAAAAGTACCACTTCTGGTGGTGTACAAAATTTTCTTTTGGGTGTACAAAACTGTACAAAACTAGTACAAAACGTTGGCAGCGTTGATTTCCTAGTTTGGAAAAGTGGCACTCTAAGTACATGTATCTGTGAGATAGTACGGCGGTGTATGGGCCTCACTCATGTTCCATGACCTCTTTGGTCCTTCCATGTAGGGCAGTTGTCCAAGAGCTGGTTACTTACCATTCATTGAAGATGCATCGTTTTTGAATCCCGGTGATGCATAGATCTTGTGTTTGTCTTATGAGCCCGACTCTCTCTTTCGCTGGAACTAATTGTGATGAATTAGAAAAGAGTGACTTCTTATAGTCCAACTAGCTCCATTCTCTGGTCGTAAAACCAATTCCCATTCCCCAGAATTGGTTTACGACCACCACTGGCCAGAGGTCCGGGTTCCTAACTAATCGTCCGATCAATAAACAAATTTCCATCTCGGGCGTGATCGGACGTTTTGCCAAAAACCAGGGGGTCTGACTAGTTTGCTTCACTCTTGGCTTTCTAAAATTTTGAAATAAATTGCTTATATGTCTCTACAAGACATTTTGGCAAAAATTCAGTTAGTGATATTTTCGGGTGCTTTAGAAAAAGTATTGTTACACGTTCTAAAAAAGCGGACTCAATTAACTAAAATGAAAATCTGATCTACAAAAAACATTAGCAGTCAAATAAGTATTTCAGTTCAATTTTCTAACAAAATAGTTATTTTACATGAACGGATGGCACGATATTTATCAGAATGTTTCCAGATTGCACGGAGCGCAATGATAGAATCGAATACAGTCATTGGTAGAGACGAAAGCACGCGTTAATCTCACAAGTTGGCAGGTAAAATACCTGAAGAAAAAACTGTTCTGTGACATTTATGACGGAGAATCGCCACGGCTAAATGAGACCTACGTGTCAATCGGAGTTTTAAAAGAAATGCCTAGTAAAACAAACAAAACTGTACTTCAAGAACCTAACAATGAAGTGTATGCGAGAACATCTTTAAAATGGTATGATGCCCAGCTCCTACGATGAAAGACATTTTTTTTTTTATTTTTTTTTCTGAGTATAGTGAGAAAATATCAACTGGAAACATATCATTTGCGAAAAAATAAGAGCAAATGTTTAAAAATGGGTGTTATGTTCGCACTTTGGCATATTCCTCTAGATAATACATATACTAAATAGTGTTTTCGTTTCGAAATCCAAGAATTGTAAAGGAAGGTATTAATGAATGAGAAAAGGAAATGATGTCTAATGAAAAATTGTAATTTACGTCAGAAAACTGTTCTCTAAATATGTGGTAATTTTTATTTTCGCAATAATTGTACCTTTCTGATGAAACACGGAAACTATACGGTGTGTGTACGAATATAAATATATTTGAAATACAGCAAAACTCTGTCTACCACGTGTTAAGCGATTCGCAGAGGCTACTATCCTGATATTTCTTGAGTCACCCTAGATGGCGTAAATGTTCTTGGTAGAAACAAATAAACGTTCTAGTCGTAAGGTATTAGAATTCCTAACAAAGTCTTACAGTAAACTGTTGACGACACGGAATTTCCAACAGCGTTTCCCGTGACAACAATGTTTGCTTATTACAGATACAACACCAGATAAGCTTTTGTTACAACATGAGAAAGCCTCCTTTCTGTATTGTCTTTTAAAGACCAGGAAATTCAATTCTCAGTCTCAAACAATGTGTTAATAATATATTTTTTCAATTAAAAAAGTGCATACAATTCAAACCATGTATGTTATTGAATTTATTAAAGAGTTGGGTTCCTGTCCTTTGCTATACAACATATCACAAAATTTGAGCGTCCATGCACTGCTTTTCCATATTATTTCAACCGAAATAAGCGGCTTGGTTGCAGATACTTGGGATACAGCACTCTCGCCGTATTGCTACAATTTCGTGAAGCAAATGTGTTACGTCTTCCGCTAGCTACGTCAACGGTGTAGCCTATATTTTCCCCTCGGAATTGGTTGTGGGTTACATTGAATTTTTCCTTTTGATTTTTATTTTTTTCCACAACACGGAAATGTCCTCACTTTTGCAAAGAGTAGTGAACATGAAACAGCATGTGTAAAACGCAGATAGACGAATAGATTCCTGCACAAACAAGAAGACTTTATAGAGGTGGTAATTTTTAATAAGAGAAAAGTTCTCTGTTAGCCGACGGATGCAATGGTAGGAAGAAGCAAAGATGACGAGTGCTGCTACGGAGTTGGTCTATAACACGAAAACGCCTATGTTCTGATAAATACACAGTACATTACTGAACATACTAGAATTAGAATAGCAAGCCAAGTTACAAACCAAAATAAGCCGCCAAGTAAATATGTCGGATGGTGGATCATTGTTTCATTGACTTGCTCCGTGAAAAAAGAACCGTACAGGTGTCCGGATATTCACGATAAGGGCTGAGCGCGCCCCAAAAAAAAAACAAAAAAGCCAGCAGAGGCCTTAGCTATATTGTGGAGACTTCATACTCCTCAAATTTAGCAATTCAACATATTTTATGGTTACGATTTTTTTGGCCTCCCGGGTGGCGCAGTGGTCTAAGCGATGGCTTATGATCATTCGTCTGAAAGGGGTCCGAGTACGAATTGCAGTGAAGCATGGATGTTTGTGTTTGTCTTACGGCACTGGCTCCCTCCTTTCCCTGTAACCAGTAACCCTAAATTAGGGACGGGCGACTGCTTATAGCCCACTGAGTTTCTCACGGTGGTCATTAAACCTCCAACAAAAAAAATAATGCGTTGAATAAAACTATATTGTAACTTCTCATAAGATATCATATCGTCCGCCAAAGCTGTATAATGTTTTATGCAAAGTGTGATGCTGATAGTGACATGGTACAAGAACGTATTTTCGAAACTGATTAAATCAGTATTAGTGGAAGAAGACAGCGATTCTCTGATCCTGCTGTTGAACTATTCTTGAGACGCTCATGTCTTTTTGCCGTCTCGAAGTCACATTTAATTACAAAAGTAGCACTCTCTGTCCAATGGTATATGGTTGATTCCAAATATTTATGTCCAAATGTGCCCAAGCATTTGCTTTTGCTTCATACTGTTGAAGGGTGTGACAACACTTCACACATGCATGAAATAGAAAGAACCACATCATTTAAACAGCTTATGAACTTATGGATAACAGCAGAATACGCAGCTGAGAGTATTTCCTAGAAAACAAAACCCAAGTCAATGTTGAAAATTCTGGGAGAAGAACCGTAATTTTAGGCTACAGATGCAGAAAAGATGAAACAATGCAAATGTACTAGTTGCGTTCTGGAAAAACTCTGTACAATTAGAAGGGCTACAACTCATGGATATAGCTGTAAGGTATATTATCTTTACTTGCACCAAATCCAATTTAGTTTGCTGCTTGAAAACTTGTAGCTTGGGCTAGAAAAGCAGTTCGGCTCAAACTTTTCCCATAAGAGAATTCACTATTTATGAAGACATACTGCTGCTCTGGATATTTTCCACAAAATACTAATTTTAGGGATTTAGTAATATCATTCAAATATAAAAATATGCATAAACATGGTTTTACTCTTTCCTACAATGTAAATTTTGTAAATGTTGGAACACTTGGAATTTCTAAAAACCACTACTAGCTTTTAAATATAATAAATTTCGTGTGTATCTCAGTAATTCTGTATGGTACAGGAAAACCCAAACACGGTTAGCATGCGCATTCCGATAATTACAAAATACAGTTGATTATACAGAAATTCCATGCATCTACTTTAACGAATGTACTCAGTTCTTTGCCATAGAAATGAATAAGAGGTAACCATTTATGATAGAAAGATAAAGGACCAAGTACGTTATTTTGAACGAATCACTGATTGCCTAATTTACAGAATAAGACTTAGTTGGAGTCTTCCCGAAACGACACAAGAATTCGCCAAATTCAAAACCTTAAGCACAAGCCTTATTTTAGTTTTCCTTTTGAAATAGTATTTAAAAGGACATTTTCTGTGTTACGGGAGCATAAAAGTTTTTCTAACTTATTCTATAAGCGACATCTCACTCTTTAGAAACGCAAGATGACGATCTACATAGAAAGTATGTAGATAATATGTAGTTTCCAGGTATTTAATAAATAACATCGAAGTTTAATTAACTTCAAAGATCCGGATTTTAGGATATATACGAAAGAGGTCTGATTGCGGGCACAAGACATCATTTAAAGAGCGGTTCCATCTTGAAAGTGTGAAAGAAATCAATCAAGGCGGAAAGATCGGCAAGCCAAGAGGTAATCAATATTAATTCGATTTCATATTTATAATTTCTTCGTAACATCTGAATTCGATCCTGTCTTGCCATAATAGAAGCATATATGTTTCAAGTTACCCTGTAATTAATCAAAGTAAAGTTTTTCAAAACACGCGAATTGTAATACAAGTGTTTTACCGAAAGTAATACAAAAGTCGGCATACCTTTTTTATTTACCGGAAGAGGTCGTTCAAATTGCATGTGTTGTTAGGGAAACGCTTTATCTATAGTAACACTTCTTCATTGCACGTAAAAAATAAATTCCAATGAGAAGAAACGGGCCATCATTAAGTTTTTCACGAAGGAAGTGTGGCGGCTAACCAACAAACACAGAAGGCTACAGAATGTTTACGGAGATGACATCATTCACAAAACCAATGTGTACAGATGCATGAAGAAGTTTATAGAAGGGGAAACCAGCATTGAAGACAAACCACGAAGTGGGAGACCATCGCTGTTTTTTTTTGTTTTGTTTTTAACTCCAGAACTTTTAGTGGCTGGCAACAACATTGTTTTGACTGGTTTGTTTTTGTTTCACGATTTCGTTACTACGTACACTCTGGACATATTGCACCGTCGAAACTAAAATATGCGACAAGTTTTAACAAGTCCTACACTCAAGATTATCTGTCTATTATTGCTTCTAGAAAGGGAACTGACGTATTGCTTCTAGAAAGGGGACAGAGACGTATTTTACGGCATTTTGTATGGTACAGGAAAACCCAAAGCATAATCCTTCAATCACCTGTACAGTTCAAAAAGCAGCATATTTTCGAAAAATGTTCCCTGTCAGCGATATTGCAAACAAATATAGTGCTGCAATAACCAAGACAACAGCGTTTATTGGCAAAATGGGTGAGATGGAAAAATAATATCTTGTTGCCTTATTGAAAAAAGGGCCGTTTTCTATCGCAAAAGATGGGAACAACAAAAGTGATTGTAAATTATTTCCACTCCTAGTAACTTATTACAATGAACAGAACCTGTAAATTGAAAGTACGTTGTTGCCAGTACCTGTGTTAGATGCGGATGATACTGGATTCTCATCTCATTTTGGATACTCTACATAAACATGGTATTCCATTACATATTACAATATTGTTTAACCCTTGGGGCTCTTGTCATGGTGGGTATAAAAACAGGAGTTTCAGGTACTTTGAAAGGCCAGAAGAATCATTTGGTTGTCATCAAGTGCACTTGCCATTTCAAAAATTTGGCTGCAGAGAAAGGTGAAAAATGTTTTCCCGATAAAGTTCATGAATATTTGATCGACATATATTATTACTTGGAAAGAAGTTCAGAACTGAAAATTAAACACAAACATTTTCAATCAATGCATGACATAGAAATCAGAAAGGTTCTGAAACATGTCCTTACTCGTTGACTTTCTTTGGGTTGATGTCTAAGAAGATTACTATAGAAATTCGATATATTAACTTCTCTGTTCAGGGAAGAGGTTGAGAACAACTGTGACACTGTTTGTTCATTGAAAGATTATCATATTCCAATGATTTTTCCCTCCATTAATCCTGGTTCTTTTCAGTATTATCACTGATAGCCACCCAAAATACAACACCAAGAAGGACAAGAGATAGCAGAGCCAGATTTACTGGACAAATAACAACAGATACAAAGATGAAACGATTGAGCTTACAGGTCCATACGACTAGAGGAACCCGAAGACATTAGTAGTTCGTGTGGCCCCCATGGATGGCAATAACGGCTGCTACACGTCGCGGCATCGAACGAAAGATGCTTTAGATGTGGGCTTGGGTTATGTCGGTCCAGGCTGCTTCCATGCGTTGCCACAGTTCATCAGGCGTAGCTGCTGGTGATGCTTGCCGGGCCACACGGTTGCCGATCAGCGACCAGACGTGTTCAATGGGTGCCATATCGGGAGATCAGGTTTGTCACGGCCGCACTGACACCTGATGGGCCGTGAAGAATTGTTGCACGATGCGTGCCACGTGCGGGCGCGCATTGTCCTGTTGAAACATAGCCGCTGGCATGTCTTGCAGTTAAGGGAGGACTACAGGCTCCAAAACGTCTGAGATGTGGCGGTGGCTCTTGAGTGTACCGGCAATGCGTACCAGAGGGGTGCGGGTGTCATATCCAATTGCGCCCGAAACCATAACGCCAGGCGACGAACCGGTATGGCGATGCATAATGCAGGCGTCATACAGTCTCTCGCCGCGGTGCCGCCACACGCGGATCCGAATATCGTAGTGTTGCAGACAGAAGCGGGATTCGTCGGAGAAGACAATGTCGTGTCATTCCGTAGTCCATGTCCGGCGTTCAACGGCCCACTGCCGCCGCACTCGCCGGTGGTGTAACGTCAATGGTAATCGGAGCAAAGGGCACCGTGCGACAAGTCCCCGCTCCTGTAGAAAACGTCGAACTGGACGAGCTGACACAGGTTGTAGCGCAACACACCCTAATTCCTGCGCTAACGTTGGTGATGTGGAGGTGCGAGTCGTCAATGCCCTCCGCACAACATGCCGGTCCTCTCGTTCGGTGGTGTTCCGTGGCTGCGGCAATCCCTCACGTCGGTCAGTCCGTCACTCTTGCGCCCATCGAGTTCATACTCACCTCACTGTGACTGGATGTCTTCCCACACGAGTGCCGATATCTCTGTACGATAAACCTCTGTCACGATACGCGACTATTCGACCTCTATCGAACTCCGAAACGTGCTGGAATGACTGCCGTATTCTGCGACGAGGCATAAGAAAGCTTCCCACGCACAGGTCCGGCAGCACAACACACTTCCACAAATTACACCCCGCCTTCTGTGCACCCTTCGTATAGTGCTTCTTGGTAGCGTGCCTGGCGAACATGATTTGCATATGCCCTGCAATGTGTAATCGTTTGCATGTCCTCTCGCGGGCGACGCATGCTGCGAATTTCAGGCCAATCGGATGCTTCCTTCTTGGTGTTGCATTTTGGGTGGCCAGCAGTGTATTTTTGTCTGCAGAACATCGGAAGTTTTACTGTCACAAAACGTTCAGATTTTAATTTCATATTTAGCAGGTTTACTGGGAATACTGCTCGGAAGTGCATCCGCCGCAAAATGTAACTTATTGCTCATGTACAGTAACATTTTCATCATTATAGTATAATTTTGTTAGAATTTATACCCACTCTTCCCAGATCTCGCGCACAGCAGTAAGTTTATCCATGCACCTTCTTTCTTTATGACTGGATTTAATATCGAAACGAATAACTCGAGAAAAAGTGCGAAATGTTACGAGGTACATTGCTGCACGAAATACAGTAAAGGAAACCTCTGTAAAATGTCACTTACATTTGTTCCATAGTTTTATTTCTTAAATCCCATTTTACTGACGGGAACTTGCTTTTATATTCTGCTGACGATGCTAAATGTCGTAGCATCTGTTCGTCCTCTGCTGTGTACAGCTCTCATTAATTATTATGAGATGAAAACAAACAGTCAAACAACACCCTCAACTTACGTTTACTTTCGATGCATCGATATGTTATATCAACATACATTTTATCGGAAAAAGAAAAAATGTGTTAAATTTATCAACTGAACAAACTAAATAAGAGGTGGGGAACTCGATTTAACGAGTTTCAAGGGACAAACAGTCTTGTACATAAAATCGGTGAATTCGCTAAATCTTTTCGAAGGAAACATTCAAGTTATTAGGCTAGTGTTCATAACAGAATACGTAAGCAGTCTCTTTTTTCAGTGAAATTTAAATTACGTATATTATTTTTAATAACGAAATTTATTATCAAAATTTTGTATTACGTTCACATTTACTTTGCATATTAAATTTCTTAATTCTTAGCAATTGGACTTCAATTTGTAACATCACAATTTAAGCTTAGTTATTAAATTCGAGAAAATGTTTTTATAATCATTTTTTTTCCGAATTATAAACCGCATGAAAACTTGAATTAGTACTAATTGACTTGTAAAAACAAATTATGTGTTGATTACATTTTTACACTGTAAAAAATAAATGTTTTAGAGAAGATTCTTATCATTTTTCTGAATGTTTAGCTTTATAAATTGCAGTTTCAATTTATGTAGTGCGTAAAAAATATCATCATTTATATCAAAGTTCATCAAGCAGTTTTTTGCACATTCTATACCGTTAGCAGCAGCACTAAAGCAGCTAAATTTCAGTTCTGCTTCATCTTCTTCATCAGAATGTGATGCATTTATCCCTACCTATAAATTCATAGTATCATCAAGAGATCCCATTTGGCAGGTATGCACATTTGCGTCACAATCAACATAATTGGAAACACAATACGTGATGTAGCAATTTCATTCCATTCCGCATAATCGTCTTTGTAAAATTATCAGCTGAAATTTTCTGTAATGGACTCACTTTCTTGCTCACAACCAGAGAAGCCTGCTTTAGTAAGCAGGTTTTAATGGTAATGGTCGAAACAGCATTCCTCGATTATCGCACGAAATGCTTTGCATCGAGAATTTTAACTTTAGATGCATCATCCTTTGCATCAATAACAGAAAGTACTTTTCACATGAGAAACTTTTGATAATGGGTTTGAAAAGACCTAATGACACCCAGATACAGCGGTTGCAATTGACTAGTACAATTTGCCGAGAAAAAAATGACTTGAACATTTTTCAGATTGTTTACCTGAGGATGCGCAGAACACTGATCAATGAAAAAGTGGACTTTTCTTTCTTTTTTTTGTCTGCACCTGAGTATCCAAGGCTCTACATAATTTTTGAATAAAGCTGGAGCAACGCACGGCATTTTGTTTCCTTCATATTAGGTGGGCAAATATTTAACATGCTTGACGCAACTTGGTTTAGCAGATTTGCTTATAACTAATGTTAGAAATTTTTCTGACCCGTCTCCATTGGCAGCTAGAAGAACAGTGATATTCTGTCTTTCGAATTATTTTCTCAATTGCAGGTGACATTTTTAAAACATAGCGTTTTATCTAGCTGCACGTTGTAAAACTATCCAGTTTCATCAGAATTAAGAATATCACACTCCATGTAGACATAAGAAAATTGTGGCAGCTGTTCATTTTTCCACCTTTGTGCTGTCACGGAATCAAGACTTTTGCTTTTCGCCGGAGAGAACTCTATAGATCATGTTATGTCTCTGCCCATGCAAGAAAACGTTGCTCTCCTTTGGAACTTGTTGGTCATTTGCTTCCTCGTGTAAGAAGCTTACGGTTGATATTCAGAGGAAAGGCAAACTGATTTATGATTCCGTCAAGCTTTATCGTAGATGGTGTTCTTTCAAGCGCTAGTTAATGGCATAAGTAAAATTTTCCTGTTACGCGGGGTTCTCTCTTCTTTTAAGAAGAAAATTGTGGTTAACACAGGTTGGTGGTTTAAAAAATATAAACACATTTTTTTCGCTAAATTGAGGAAATGTGTTCGTTAAATCGGAAATACCGAAGAATTAATTTCAATGTGGGTCCGTTCGGACCATTAAAAATGCACGTAAAATCACGGAATTCGTTATATACATAATTTGGTAAAAATCTTCCTATGTGCTAACTTACTTTAAAAAATAAAAATAAAAAAAATGCAAATTATAAAGTTAACTAACCTTTTAATAACTTGGTTGTTACTGCTTTTTGAGGGAGCAATTTGTTGCAACATGGAGGTCCGCACTTTTAGCTGATCCTGTAGATGGGTATCCGTCATTTTTGAGTTTTAGATTGTCTTGATTTGGGTTAGGTGGGAGAATGTAAATTCGCTGCAATAAGTGGTTGAAAAGCAAGAAAGCAATTTTCGTGCATGTTGCCGAACGCATGGTTATTCTATTGCATTTCCCGTATTTCAAACGGATCCACCTTAGCGTCAAATAAGGATTTTTAAAGGTAATCTTCTAAGACCTCAATCAATTCCGTCTGAAGTTCTTTAGGAGTCATGGAACGAAATCATGAGCGTAGCAGGTGCCAAAATAGCCCTTTTGACTTATTAACGTTTTAATTGCGGCCGTTAGTCGGGGATCACTATTTGGT
Organism: Macrothele yani; assembly: GCA_039090855.1. Taxonomy (NCBI): domain Eukaryota; kingdom Metazoa; phylum Arthropoda; class Arachnida; order Araneae; family Macrothelidae; genus Macrothele; species Macrothele yani. Next base: position 162,462,911 of record CM077034.1, on the reverse strand, counting down.
TCAATCTTCTTTTACTCTTTGATATTTTAATACGGTCATTTTAAATTAGAAATAAAAATAATAAAAGACAAACAAAAATATATTAATAAAAATAAAATGATTCGTTCTCGAAAATTTGGATTCACGCAAAAGGCCGCAGGTTCTCCACCCCTGAACTAAATTATCAAAGGAGTAATTCTAGAATCAAAATACAATCATATTAATATTTAAAGAATAATCCAAAGAGAAATGCCACTAAAAAGAAAATGCTCCTATCGAAGAACTCTGGTGCATTTTTATTTGCAGTTTTTATTCACAAAAATTAGAAATATGTTTATAAATTACAACACGATTTTAATGCTAAAATTGGAGTTAACATAACATTATAGAAACGCTTGTTAAATCGCATATTTAAATGAAAAGCTTCTTAGCGTAATGTAATGTTCGAGCGTAATTCGAATTGGAAAGATTTTGCATTTGTTAATTCTGAAAATTCCACGAGGTAATGCATTATAATCACGACGGAAATCAACCTAAATGGCCCACCTAAATTTTGTGGTCGTCAAACAACATTTTCAAAAGAAAAAGATCCCCAGACACTTAGAATTATTGAAACGTTAATCCTGTAATCATGAGAACGGACCTGGTGATTCAGATTTTTTAAAGATCAGTATCAGCACTATATAGGCCACAACGCAAATCTTTCTTTAACACTGATGTGGTTATTTGATTCAATGGCCTCTGTAATGCCGGAAGAAAGAGAAATATATTTATCTGCCTGTTCCATTATTTAACTTACTTCGTGTTTTAAGCCATCCGCGTTCTGTCCAGAAATAGATTTCAAAAAGACGAAAGACAGCGACACGTTATCACTACATTGTTAAGCCTGTCGTTACGTTGTGAAAGTGTCAAAGGGAGTGAATAATATAGATTAATGGTGGCCCTTAAAAGGACCGTTTCAATGTTGATTGTGGCATATGTGTGAAATATTTATTTTGACGGAACAATTGTCTTTCCTCATGAATATGAAGCTGTCTAGCTAGCAGAATTAAATCAAGAAAAGTTTTATCTGCCAGGGAAGAACTGCCTGATCGTTCGAATCAGGACTTCAAAGAAATGTTTAGAGGAAATACGGCAATTCCTTCCGAACAAATATTCCAGAATATGGTCTGCTAAGCACATTTTGTAGTCCCCTGTGTTAGTTTATGTTCAGGGAACGCCAATTGCTCAATGAAGTTGAGCAATTACGAAGGGTCAATGAAGTTGAGGAAGTGGTTGACGATGAAATGGTCGTAGACACAGCTTTGCAGGTTCCGATATGCATCCCACTGATCCGTCATGATCGTGGTTCCTGGCTCCAGGTGTTTCAGGATGAGGGGAAGTTATGTATCTGCAGATCGCTTGCCATCAATGCAGATCTCCACCCTGAACCGCTTGGTATCACGTTGAAAGATACCAAGCGATTTGACGTATGTCGATGACATTTTTGTTTTTTTTGTTTGGATACTGAAGAAGAGTTACTGAACCTTAAGGAGTTCATGTCTTTATTAAATCCATCAGTGAATTTTACGTTGGAACTGAACTGGAGTCAGAGGGAGTCTTACCATTTTTTGACATCTTACTAACCAAAATCAGTACAAATCATACTTTTCAAACCTCAGTTTACAGGAAGCCTATGTCTGTCCCTAGCATCATGCACCCTTTAAGTCACAAACTTGCAGTCATTTGATTCAAGATACAACGAGCCATCACACACTCCTCCAGGAACCAATTAAAAAACAAGAGATTGAAAAAATAAAAGAAATCGCCAGAAACCGTTGCTACGAAGATTATTTGGTAGATTCGGTTTATAAAAGTCTTAGAAACTCAACCTTGTACCCTCGAGAGAGAAATTAGGAATAAGAAATTTGTTTGGTCTATGTGCTATGACCCACATGTTTCTCGAAATATGAAAAACTTGTGTCACCGTCATAAAATCGATTTTGGCCTCAGAACATCAAATACCTATTCCATTATTCGTAACGACCGTGATCAAATCAAACAGGGATCCCGCCATGGAGTATAAAGCATACCTCCTTACAGTACTGAGCCAGAAGCTACACCTCTCACTTATATAGGATCCACCCAGAGGACTTTAGATATTAGAGTGAAAGAACATATATATGACACCAAGACTAAGACTGCATTATCAATCCTTACCAACAAAGGCTCTTATTATCCAGCTTGGAAGAAAGCTTCCATCGTTCCAAAACCATGGAACAAAACCTCATTGATTTTTGCTGAGAGTTTGAAGATATTGATCAAGAGTAATCAATGTTGCAAGGACTATCTAGCAATGAATATCCCCAATCCTTGAAAAATATCGTGCCAAAGAATCAAATGATACTCAGAATGACAACAACTTTCAGAATACCTTAATACCAGATGACATAGCCACTCACTCGGCTACCCGGGTACTCCCGTGAATGACCCCGGCATTCGCAGTGAACGCACAAATTGAATCCTGACACCCTGCACTTCTGTTATTTAAAGGTTGGAAACACTAATTCACCAGCACATCTGAGGATGATCATAAGAGGGATCGAAATATCTTATGTTGTTTTACTTTGTCATTTACACTTTTTGTGTGTGTTCTTTTTAACTTTTATTATTATTTTAATTGTGCTTTGGATGGAAATCTTTTATTCCATGACTAACTAAGCATAAACATTCGTCTATTTTAGCCTATTTAGTTGGTCACGGTGCCGTTAAACTCCCAGTAAAAAAATCCCAATGAAAGTTAACAGAAGGTGACACGGAACGAATTCCTGCTGTCTGTCAACGTTAAATTGAATTGAAAAGTGAAGATCTCTTCTACTATCTTGGGACAGATACTGGCAGAACTAGTGGTGTTGAATTTATAATAAACAAGAAACTGAAGGATAAAGTTGTAGAAGTTGAAAGTTCCTCTGACAGAGCTGCACGACTCGTTATCCAACTCTCGAGAAGATACCAGGCACAGATTATTAAAACTTATGCACCCACCACAAGTCATCCTGAAGAAGAAATTGAAGAATTTTACGAGGAAATTGGTCATCTAAATAATAAAGACAAGAAGCATTTGAAGATAATTATGGGAGATTTCAATGCAAAAATATGGCTACAGCAACAGAATGAAATTTCAGTAAATGAATTCGGTCACGGCCACAGAAACCAACGTGGAAATACTCTCGTAGAGTTTGCAGAGGCACAAGGGTTTTTCATCATGAACTCTTTTTTCAAGAAAAAGCCACACAGGAAATGGACATCGAGACATCTAAATGGGACGACAATGTAATTGATTTTACTATGTGTAACAAAAAATTCGCCATCAAAGACTGCAGTGTGCTAAACAAATTAAACGCAGGTAGTGACCATAGATTGGTGAGATGTAGGATGCATCTCAACACTAAACTTGAACGTGGCAAGCTCAAAAGGCAAACAAAATGCATTGAAATAACCAACCTTAAGAAACACCATAATACCTTCAAGTTGGAACTGAAGAGCAGATCTTCTGCTAGAGAAGGCCTAACATCGGAAGAAGTGGATATTTCTGAAGTTAACAGAAAAGTAACCAAAGCTCTTATGGAAACAGCAACAAAATTAGCTGGGTCTAAGAACAAGTTGCGTGTGAACAAATTATCAGAAAAAAACAAAATATTAATGCAAAAAAAGAAGAGAGATGAGAACAAATCAAGGAGATGTGACTTCCAAAGTGGAATATATAGAGCTATGCAAGACAGTACGAAAACGTATCACTGAAGACGTAAGGAAATTCAACTGTGAACTAGTGAGGAAAGCAGTTGAAAACAACCAAGCAAAGCATAAGATAGCAAAGGGACATCTCAGTAAGGGAAGAAAATAGAATATGCATCTGAGAAAAAAAGGTTCTGTACCAAGAAATACAGGCGAAATTTTGATAAGAGTGAAAAATGTATACTCCAGATTATATGAAAGGGATGATACATATACTCCAGACATCATGAAAGGTACCAGTACCAGAGTTCTTCCAGTCCTCCCAGCAGAAGTTGCACATGCAATCAAGAACATGAAGCAGGGAAAAGCTCCAGGAGAAGATGAAATCACTGTAGACATCATACAAAAAGCAAATGGAGAAATTGAAACAATACTCGCCCAAGTTTTCACTCGATGCCTTAATGAAGGGAAGATTCCTGATGATTGAAACAATGCTACAATGACCCTGCTACATTAAAAAGGTGACATTGAAGATCTCGGGAACTGCCGACCTATCAGCCTGCTATCAGTGACTTATAAAATCATCACTAAAATTCTTTCACACCGTTTGAAGGTAACACTGGACATGGCTCAACACAGAGAACAAGCTTGATTCAGGAATGGCTACAACACTATAGATCATATCCACGTACTGAGAGAACTAAGTGAAAGAGCGAGGGAATATGAACTTCCATTGTGCATGGCTTTTATCGATTACGAAAAGGCCTTTGATTCGGTGAAAACATTAGCATTTACTATGGCTTTGAAATCCTGCGGTATTGAAGATGCATACCTTAATATTATTAATAAAATCTATGAAAATGCAAGTGCAAGGATTCGGCTGTTTGAAAATACAACACACATAAAAATTGGAAAGGGAGTGAGACAGGGTTTCACCATAACTCCCAAGCTCTTCAATGCGTCACTAGAAAATGTCTTTTAATCACTGAACCGGGAAAACAAACGGGAAAAAGATTAATTGAGATTATTTAACTCATCTTCGTTTTGCTGATGACGTATTCATTTTTCGTACTTCCCCATCAGAGCTGTAGGGTATGATCCAGGAACTTGCTGACAAGAGTAAAGAATTTGCATTAAAAATGAAGTTTTAGAAAACAAAAGTGATGTACAATGGTTTCACAAGAAATGAAGATTTATCGAATGATGGAGAAAAGTTGGAGATAACAGATACGTTCACTTATCTTCGATAGCAGATATCAAGTGAGGGTCACATAGATGAAGAAATTAATCGGTGTACAAAACTTGCCTGGATAGCTTTTGGAAGAAACAGCATAATTTTCAAGAGCAATATGCCATTATGTCTTAAAAGAAAAGTGTTTGATCAATGCATCCTTCCAGTGACTACGTATGGTGCAGAGACGTGGACCTTAACTAAAACAGACATACAAAGACTGCAGACAACTCAAAGAGCATGGAGAGGTGCATGCTTGGTGTAACCAGGAGATATAAGAAGAGGAACTCGTGGATCCGAAAAATGACAAGAGTGGAAGTCATCATGATTTGAATTAAATCCCTTAAATCGCAATGGGCTGGACATACTGCCAGTAGTACAGACCATCGATGGACAGCCGAAATTTTAGATTAGATTCCAAGCGAGAAGAATAGACCCGGATGAAATTTGAAAGTATGCGGGAGTAACATGGAGGAGACTGGCACAAGACAGACCGTTGTGGAAGAGGTTTGGAGAGACCTTCATCCCGCAGTGGTTTAATAATGGTTGACAGTGATGTTGAAGATGATATCATCATTGTAAGCCATTATTAATCTTCAATACACATCTGGGTGAAGCTCTTTCCAATTTTCTTATATAGCAGCTGCCTTCAGTCAGTCACTTCCTTGTCTTTCGGCGTGCTTTCTACATTCATCCACCCATCAGCCGGGTGGTCTTCTTCCGGGTCTTTTCCTTTCCCTTGGTATCCAGTCTAAAATTACTCTTGTCCATCGGTGTTCGGTTCTTCTGGCAATCCAATTGCCATTTGAGATATTTTACGCTGATCATAATGCGTTCCACACTTGTCGTTGTACTGAACTACGACTTCCTTTTAATTTATTTCCTGGTCACATCATGCATGCATCTCTCTATGCTGCTTTCAGTTTTGTGCAGTCTTTGTGTCTTTTTTCGTCAGAGTTTCGGCTTCGTACTAATGAAGCAGAGACTTTGACGAAAATAAACTTGAGATGCCCAGACCGCATCTCAGGAGAGGACCTGGTATTCTAACCTTTACACCTGTTTCTGGTACACTGAAAATTCGAAATTCTTCGTAACATACTCTGAGGATTCTAGTCGGTCTGTTTAATATGGTACTCCCAAGCAGTTGCGGAAAGCTACGTAAACAGTCACAGTTTCATTGTGCCTTCCTCGTACAGATAATGTTAGGGTATAAAGTAAAGTTAACTTGGTTTTGTCCAGACTTATATTATATGTATATATCATAATTCTGTATATAGTATGATTATAACGCACACACACTCACTATATATATATAAATTAATAATTTAATGTTCGTATATCTATACGAATATTAAATTAGTAATTCAAGTACTGATGTATAAGAGGTTCGTCAGGCCAGTGCGCCGTATGATCTTTGGGGGCTTTCACCTGGATCCCACTTGGGAACTTGAGGAACAGACTTGGAGTTGTGAAAGTACATGTGCTCTCCACAACACACACCAAAAAGTTCTTTACGATAGCGGCAGTCCAACCCACTGAACGTGTGAAAGGTGCGGTTGACTACAATCCTAGAGAATTCCTTAGGTATCCCAAAAATAAGGCGGTGGTCGTTGTTCCTCCCCACCCCCCTGACAGGGTCTCGGGGAAGGCAGCAGGGTTGAGCACTGTTTTCTGAGCTGGAATACCTCCATCAGAACAAGAACTGAATCGGATGGAGAGTAAGTATATGAATATCAGTACGTGTTTGCTCCCCCTTCTTTTTCAGGTTGGCGTTGAGATGGTGAGTATTGATTGCTGTTCCGGCATCTGGGTGTGGTTTCCATGAGTCTCATCATTTTGATTATTTACTTTGTTTTATCTTCATCACCCAACACTAAGCAGTGGAACACGACTCATTGTCAAGAAACTCACTTAAAATATCATTGAGACTGCCATCCTGGATGTAACCATGCTTGTTTTCAAACATTATAATCGTCCCATCTGACATTTCATTTCAGATAAATCCATAAAGGAAGAAATATTCTGGTTCGGAGTTGGGTTAAAACGCTATGAGGAAGCAAAAAGCTTCGACTAGCGAAAACCTGAGAATGTTCAGATTCCTAAGCTAAGTTTACTTAGCCTTCTGCTTGAAACTGTTGTGTTCTGGGTGGTGTAACGGTTAGCATATTGAAACGGGAATCGGGAGATGCGGATTCGATTCTCTCTCCAGGGCGATGAATTTTTTAAGTTTTCTGAGATATGTTACACGGCTGACCAGTAACTCTCGCAAGCAAATTCAGAATTTACATTATGTTTGCTTTGAATATTCTATTTCATTTCAGTTTAAGCGCCTACAGTATTCTGTTCTCAGTTTCGCGATGAGTATCAAAAACTGCTGGGTTATTCGTTTAAAGTTATTGGACTCAACTGCAAACGCATGCTTTTCCCACCAATTCCATGTTTGTAGTCCCCGAGTTAGAAAAAAATAAAACTTCTACATCTTGCTGACAAATGGAAGAACACTTTTGTCTTTGATCCTGCCGCTCTTGAAGTAGGATCATATTTGAGCTTCATAAATACTACAGGTTATACTGATCACTACATAGTAGTAAAAATGTAGATCTTTCAAATTCCCTCTGTTCACAAACAACAAAGTCTGGTTTCATCCAATTGTGCCGGCAGAGGTATTCGTTTAATTCGCTTTTCTAAATTCCTTTTTTTTTATTATTGGAACACTTTAAATTCAATATTTTCGTGAAACAGATGATAAACATAATTTCTGGAAAACGCTGCTCTAGAATTCCAAAGGCGTATTTTACACTAATCCCGGACAACGACGGTTATAGGTAAATTGAACTTGATTTCGAAAAATAAATAAATGAATTAATAAAATGGAAAACTATCATTTCTGTTCGGCAGTGATTTGTGTAGTGAATTATATGTTACAGATTCTAGATATTCCGGGTATAAGGTAAAAAATTGCGTTACACTGCTGTATAATCTAACACTATAAAAATACTTATTTGTGTTATATAGCAGTAGTGTGCGTTTATTAATTAGAAAAATAAAGTATAGTATATAACTGATAAATATCAATTTAATTTCCTGACTTTTTAGTGACTTATAATGTTGTAGATTGCACTTGTCTACAAAGACAAGTGCTGGCCAATCAGGATTTCTTCGAGCTGACAGCGAGTGTCCCAAGTACCCTACTCGAGATGGGTGTGGGTTGGAAACTCCGTGAGGCACAGTACCAGTACTATGCTTCACCGAATTTCTAACCTACACCTCTCTGACAAAAAAGCATGGAACGTTCAGTATTTCTATCCGAAGAGATAGGAGGCGTCTGTGATAGTTTATGCTCTAAGTCTAGCTGCATTTACGAAACTTTAATTCTCAACTAAATCCTATTTCGCTGTGATTTTGCAACACGAAATAAATTTTCGATGATTGCTGGAGTCTGCTGGGTGCATACCCAAAATAATTTCAATGATGCTGGTTCATTTCCTTTCCACTTATTTATAATAAAAGACTGTTTTCTGTGTATTATCTTTTCGGTGAAGGGAAAGGGGGAGGACGTACAACACAGTTCAGGTTGGATACATCTTGACACTAGAGAACTCTGAAAATATTTCGCTAAAACTGACCCATTTCCGACTACGTATATATTCTATGGCCGAAAATGACACATTTTTGACATCAACTGTATAAAGGTTTGCCGAACGAAAGTTGTTCAGTAAAAATATCTCCTGTATACTTCAAATAAACTCATTTGCCCGACGATAATAAGGGAGGAGAAGCGAACGAAGCAACAGCGTGTAAATGCTTAGCTGTCTCATTTAGCAGTAAACCCCTGAAATCGTATGAATTCTATGAGTAAAACCAACCTGTTCGTGACATGAGTTTTATAAAAATTAGCTTCATATAAATGTACCAGTGAAAATGCTTCGTCTATGCTTGAAATACATTCATTTGCGCGAGGTTTATGAGGGAGGAGGAATAACGAACGAAACAACAGCATCATAACTGTTTCGTTCAAGCAGTGACGAAATTAGTAGAGCTGTCGCAGGGTGTTGAAAACTACTCTTGAAGTGGATCTTTCGTTATTCCCTGATTTTTTTAAATAGTACAGGGTGATCCATAAAGAAGTATACAGTTTCAACGAACTATAAAACAAGAACAATGTAAGATATCTTATGTTACCTGTAACATAATTCTAGGGGAATGTTTCAAGCTTTTTTAGATACAGTTACAGATGTTCTATGTGTGCACCCTAAGGCACACGAACACATTGAGCCGGTAATCCATTTCCTACCAAACACGATGTAGGACTTTTATGTTTGCACAAACAACCAGTAGTTTCAAATTTTTTATGCCAATCGTACATATGTTTTCTCGTTGGAGGAACTTTTCCGAATCATGATCGAAAATGTCGTTGCACAACAGTTACAGATTCGGTTTTGCTCAATTAGAGAACACAAAACGTCTTCTCCACTACAGACCCTGCCATTTTGACTGACTAGTCACGTGACATGCGAGCTATCACCAACGTCACTTCCGTCAGTAGCGGGACAAAACCTTTATGGGTACATCTAGCTAACGATTCCCAGTTGTGGTCCGTGTCTTCATTGTTCTTGTTTTTTAGTGCCTTGAAACTGTATACTTCTTTATGAATCCCCCTGTATTTGTATAAGTTTTTAGATATATTTACAATCATTTGGAGCGAAGTTCGGCGGAAGTATTTTTATCGCTTTGCTATATATTGGGAGATGTTTTCTACGATATAATTTTATTTGCATCTTCAACATTTTAGGCCACCCTCTTGCAGAAATCTCGACATTGCCACCGCATTATTAGAGTTGCAACTGACACTATCGCTAAAACTAGCACGTTTCGAAATCAACTGCAAAAAACTTTCATACACATAAATTGAGCAGGGCAATTATCTCCGTTCTACTTAAGTGCGTGTACCCATAGTGAATGAGGGGTAGCGTCGAACTAAGCAGCAGCGTTCTCCATATTATCTATCTAAAAAAACGATTTTTTATACCCTTTCCCCTCATCAACTTTTGAAAAATGTGTTACACATAAAACAATCAGTATGGATACCGCCGTTTTAGTAAATACTTGGAATAAATCAAGGGGTTCCCAGAGGAGGGGAACCAAGGAGCCTTGCCCCCTTTAAAATACTTTTGGGGGCCATTCAGTTTTTCTTTAAAATACGTCTTGCATTAGAAAAAAATATGCTTTACTTTAAAAATCATTAATACAGACAATTGACGGGGATTAGAAACATCAAATAGAAGTCATCGCTCTTTCCAGAATTTTTCCGTGACTTACTTATAAACGTGGAAAGAGCAATGACTTCTATTTTATGTTCCTAATCCACGTCAATTGTCTGTATTAATTATTATTTTCGCCTCCTAGTTATTTGTTCAGTTGCTGCTTACCATCTTTAGTGAATCTCCAGCATTGTGCGGGGCTCCAAAAAGTAACCTACCTAGTGGCTGTCAGTTAGTCGTATGTAAGTTTGCAGAAATTGGAGGCCACTGTGGTGCAGTGGTAGCACGTCTGGCGCGTAACTGGAAGACCCTGGGTTCGATTCCCGGTGGCGAACGTTGAGAATTTTTCCGTAACTCACCTATAAACGTGGAAAGAGCGATGACTTCTTTTTAATGTTTAAAAATCATCAACTTAAATTACAAAAAATGGCTTAATTTTTCTGCTTTTTTCTTACTAAAGTTCATTTTTATGGGTTTCAAAAACTTATTTTCTTTGTGAGTCGCCGTAAAAAAAAGTCTACATACGCCTCTGAAATATACTTATCTGACCGGTGTTAATGAAAGGAGAAGCCAGGGGCGTAATAATAGCCCCGCAGCTCCTGCAGTGAGAGGCTGGCCTCATGTCAAACGGGCTTCTAGCCTAACCAAAAAGATTTTACAAACTTTTTTTGCGGAAACTTCGTATGAAACTGATTAAAGAAATAGCCAAGAATTAAGACAGATTTGAGTGAAATATTAAGAAGAAAATCATTCTTTTCTGAATAAATACGCACAATCATTTTCGCTGCTTTAGATCATGAAAATTGGATGCCGGGAAAGCAGTAATTCAAAAGAATTTGAGGCCTCTTGTATGGTAATAGCCCTTGCTTTTACAACGGGCCTCAAGTTTAAAGCCCTTGCAATAGTTTCTATGCAGGTACTTAAACGAGAGAATGGCCCCCCCGGTGGCGCGTTGGTCTAAGCGATGGCCTCTGATCTTTCGTTCGAACGGGGTCCGGGTTCAAATCCCGGTGAGGAATGGATGTTGTGTTTGTCTTACGGCAGTGGCTCTCTCCCTTCCCTGGAACCAGTGACCCTAAATTAGGGACGGGCGACTGCTTATAGCCCATTGAGTTGCTCACGGTGGTCGTTAAATCTGCAAACAAACAAAAAAACAACAACATGAGAATGTGAGAAAACATCAGTGAATTGAGTGGAATGTTTACACCAATGAGGATAAGGTGTTATGTATTACAGTTGTTTGAACATAGCTAAGCATCCTTTCAAATATACTGAACAAAAAGATGCTCTTCGCGGGGACGAGAAATCAGAAACCTGTGTCATTTTTTTAGAACAGAGTCAAAAGCTTTTGTTGCTATGTGCAAACATTGTGGCATTACGTCAGAAATGTTTTTTATATTCCAGAACAAGTAATTTAAGTAGTTTTACATTTTGTGTGCTGCAGTTCTCAATCGTTACTCAGTTATCTGCTTATGTATGTTGTGACATTTCGTATAAATTATAAAAGTCATTAGACATTGTACCACGGCATTTGTACGTTTTGGGTGAGCAGTCTTCAGGAATTTCAAAAAGCAGGCCATAGGTCTTTAAAATAATAAGTTTTGCGTGATACGATTAACTTTGGCGTACGCATTTCGTGGATTAATTTGTATCGGTAGCCAGGTTAATTATTTTAATTATAACGCACACATTTCTGTTTCACACAGTAAAGTACAATAATTTTGATTTAACGAAACCTACTCGTAAGTTCCAAAGAATTTGATTTATTAAAACACTTGTAAATCCTAGTTAATAACATGGAAGTTAAAATTTTCAGTCATTGAAAGCGAATGGATTTTCGCAAAAATGCCTCGAAAACATTTTTTTGCGGGGGTATCTCGCAAATTTCCGGTAGCGCCTGGGGAAATCATCGTATTTAGCAACAGTAATTGTTAAAAATTTGGCTGTTCATTATATACCCGTCTTTAAATCATGTAGCTGAATATGGTAATTTATAATAAACCCCCCCCCCCCCCAAAAAAAAGGCTTTACCATCACTGAACAACCGACTGCAACAAGAACGTAAATGTACGTAAATAATCTGGTCAGCACAAAGCAAAATAATCCCGATAAACGCGTTAAAAAGCACACTATTCCTTCTTGATCGAAATACAAAATGCTTGATCAAAATAGTAAAGATAATACTTGATTGTGCAGCGAAACCACACGTAATAAATTGAATAGACTGTGTTATTCAAAAACGCTTGCAACATTTTATTTCCATTACCTGTAGAGCTCCTTTCCTCCTTCAAATAAAGTTTAATAAATATAGGAGCTATGTTCAAATGAAGCTTACCAATAGCAGTAGGAAGGAGTATCCTCGATGAGAGAGGCAGACCAACATTTTTACCGTAGTTAAATATTTGTTATAGGAATTTATACAGCACGTCACTATGTCTCTAATGTTTTACAGAACTCTTATCAAGAAAAAAATCTCAAGGAAGAACAATGACGTCGTTTGTGGCGTACTTCGAAACTCAGAAATCCGAAAATACTGAGATTAAGGAAGAATTTCCTATTTTGTACATTTTTAGAGAACCATATCAGTATCCGTTACATTGTGTATATGTTCTTATAATTATTCATTTTTGAACACAAATGTAAATTGATTTTCAATGGTATCACCTCTAATGTTTATCATATTTTTATACATCATTATTTTTTTATTTTTTTAAACACTGCTTTGTATGTAACTTTAACTCCTGACTTAAGTGTAAAATTTGTGTAGGGAGCATGGGACCCAGTCAGGCCTTGCTGGCCTTCTTCCCCTGCTTCCTTTCTGTGCTTTTCATTTGATATTTTTGTAACACTTGTTTTCTGCTCAGCAAAATAAATGAATTGTATTGAATTGAATGGTAGTCTCTTAGAGAAGAAGGTTCAAAAAATATAATTTTTGCCATTATGTGTGATTTTGTTTAATTCCGTGGAATAGCTATGGGTAGACAGGTTTGTGCAATTAGAAACTCTAAACTGCCTGTGAAGTGCTACCTGATATGGTTTCAGAAGGCCAGTCGATATCAGAATGGCAGATGATATATTTTGAGATAGAATGGAAGTGGATACAATGAACATATGTCCTCGTGGTTTAAAACCAGGCAAGTTAAACAAATTAATATCACCCGTAACAGGTCAAGACGTTTGAGCAGGAATGCTCCATGTTGACTATTACAAATTATGATTTAATGGCTATATCTGGGAACAAGTTTCCTATTACATATATTTCTCAAAAATAAAAACCAAGGTAATGCGATACCAAAAAAATTGTTCAGTGCGTTTTAGAACGCACACGTATTTGGTCCCAGAACTGTATTGGAATAACGGAGGATTGGAAAGTCACACGGATTGAAAAAAGGTATCCGTTAATGATCACCAATTTTACTTGTGTTAAGTACAGCTAAACATTGCCAAACATGACCCTTGCGTTATAAAAATCCGCCAAACACCAAAATCTGTCAGCATGAAATTGATATTTATGTAGTAGTTCCCGGTATATCCTTCTGCACCTTGCATGATTTCCTCGGGCTGACATGTGGAATTCACCGCACATTGTTCAAAAGCTTAGCACCAGCGTTGCTTTAGATAGATATGTTAGGTGAGCATATAATGCTTTCTTTTTTTCAATTGAAAACAAGGTATTCCTCTAAATCTAAATTTCCCGTGCTTTTCTTTTTTATTTGTTTATCAGAATGTTATGTTTTCCTGTTCAAATTTTTATTTTCTGGAATATACCTTATCAGGGTTCTTCGACTTGATTTGATATCACATGGAAAATGAATCTATTGAGCTGAGACGTATCAAAAGATCTTTTCTAATCTGTGTTGCTGCAAATGATGCCGGTGTGGAAATTTATATGTGCGTTTTCTCATGAATTCTCAAATTTCGAAACGGAATATGTGACAGGATGATTTAGTTTTCGCCCATTGTTACCAGTAGATCCGCACGTCACAAAAAGTAAAGCTAACAACAAATGGGCGTGTTACAGCTCGAAAAATTTTCTCATGAAGTCTCGAGTTGCGACACGGAATATGTGACAGGATGATTTAGCTTTCGCCCATTCTTACCAGTACATCTGCACGCCACGAAAAGTAAAGCTAACAACAAAGGGGCGTGTTACAGCTTGAAAACATTTGACTAATGAATTGCTTTCAAATCAGAAGCATGAAAATAGTCCACAAAATAAAATTATTGAGAAGTATTTTTTTTTACTAGTAAAATACTGAAATTTAAATATTACCTTTATTATGCCATGTAAATTAGTGATATCAAAGGAATTAACAATCTGTTAAAATTTAATGAATATAAGTAATTATAAAAATGTAATCAGTACGGATGCGAATGTATTTTAGGTAACATATAAGGTTTTATCTGGGAAAATGCCATGAGAAAAAAAAACTCAAAGGAAAATGCAGTAACATTTAAAAAATTAAATGTCTGAAACGCGCGTTCGATTTTATTCTTCCGTAGAATGAAAACTGGCGAACGCAGAACAGATATGATCTTGTCATCATATAAAACATGTAAAAGTATCACCCGACTTAGATTTCGTTATATGAAAAGTTAGGCGTTAGGGTAAATGCAGGTTCAATTTTGGTACAGTAACAGTGTGTGTGTACTTGCGCAAACAACGGTATTAATAAAATAACAATTACTCCAGCACGGAAGCAACAGTATTCATCCGGAAATCATCACTAGTGTCTGCAACGACAATATCTCGCAGGTGTTATTAGAAATTTAGGTAACAAGCCTGAAAGATTTGGACCCCAAATCGCCACATGCCCAACTAACACATTACATGCTTTAAAATTTAGAACGAACTGTCTGCTTAATCATTCTTTAATTGTCTGTGTAACCACACTAAAAATCAAATTTTAACCTTCTGGAATTTTAATATGTTTTATACTTTTAACATTGAAACGGCCATCCATCGATGAGCGAAGGCTTGGCAAAATGTATGTTTAAGTCCAGACGCCAATAAACGGGTAGTAATTTTAGTTTTATTTAATTTACTTCAGCGGTTATATTGTGAAGGTTGCTCTTAATAGCATCCATAGTATGAGGTGATGATCGGCGTAAAATATATCTAGAAACAGAGAATTATATTTTTTTCATAAAACGTTTCATGTTTTTACACATTATAGTACGAGTTCGTAAACTGTGTGGTTTTAAAATAAGAATCATTATTCTCGGGTTCCCATTGAAGGGGAAACGACAATATTGTGGCAAAACATTGTAGGTGGCTTATTGAGAGCGTGGAAAATAATAAAAAAACAGTTTCGAATTGACCCGTTATAGGAATGATGGCGATGCAGACGCACGGAAAATTGAACTTTACTGGTCATGGACAGTATAAATGTGTTAGTACAAAATCTGCAAAATATGATGGTCATCACAATAGATCACCTGTGATCCACAGCAAAAACTTAACTGTGGAATTACGAGAAACGGGAGATCATTCAATGGAAACTTTCGTAAGAAACTATTCAAATCCCAATTATGCATGTTGTGTCTGACAAGGTAAATGCGGTAACAAAGAGACTACTACCAACAGTCTTTATGGCTAAAATTTTATTATCAAAGACAGAGTAATGCCAAAAACGCACTATGTCAGTATCGAATCATAAGGGCATCGTAAATAGAACAACCTACACTCCTCCCGGCGTTTTGTACAGTGTCGGTTGAGGACGTTCTGGAATTTCCGAAAATGTCAAGGAAGTAACTGTTAAGCGAAAATGAGCAACTTGGATCTCGCCCTCCAGGGATAGAGAAGAATTGGTGACTCGATAGTTGCCCTTCCGTTGTCGGAAGTCCAGCAAGTTTTGCGTTCTATTGTCGAATGGTATTCATACAGTACCCACGTGTGGTACAAGAAGTGCTAACGGGCGACATAGAAAATCTATAAGATTTCGTACTAATATTCCTGGCCAGGAGAATGTTTGAGAGCCTGTGGCTTTGAGTTGTCACTTAGTCAGATGCTGACCTATTCACTGTTACTGGAATTGAAACTCGCAACCGTCAAATATGGAGAACTGCACGATCACCTGCTAGTCACGGAATGTCTCAACAGGGTCATATATAAAGGTATGGTATGGATTCAGAGTAAGTTTTAAGAGTGCACCAGAGTCACACACCACAGGCACCGGTAAGGTGTACTATAAAAATTGAACGGCACAGCGTTCTTCTAAAACAACATAATATTCCCGTTTTACCTGATCGCATGGTACTCTTTCACGTTGATGTAAATTGGAATGCATATTGCTCATCTGGTGTAATCAGATGCTATTGATCTACCTATTTGTGAAAAATTACTAGTGCGGTGAGAAATAATTCTGTATCTTTCTCTGACGACAGGAAAATATCGAGATGCTGACATTCAGGGCCGGAGGGAAATGCTTTTTATGCAAGGAAGTCAAAACTATAAGGTGATTAAGACTAAGCATGGGAGTGCAAGGGGAAGATGTTTGGAAAATATGCCTCATTCTTATCCGAGCGATAGTGGCAGAACGAAGTTCGAACATTCCGTAATGGCTTCCGCAAGTACGTAATGGCTTCGGCAAGTAGGTAATGGCTTCCGCAAGTGACTCGTATCCATATGAAGCAGAAGTAGTCGATAGAAAACAGTCAACATCGTTGAAAAAACGCCAGTCAACCTGAGGCGTTCGTGAAGACATCAAGAAACAAAGTCGGCCAACGATCAAATACAACGGGCCTAGTGGTGAAAGATTCTCAATGACCTGCTGCTGCACATACCTGCAGGAAGAAAACATCAAAGTCAGTTCTTTCCTGCCGCGACATTTTCACTCAACCTCACAGTGGATATGTTCGCGGTCAGCTGCATGCTTGTTTTTATACCGTTTGCAGCGGTACCGCGCATTTTAGCAACGCGGCAGATCCATTCACTTGCTTTTGAAAGTGTGTCCGGTGACTTTTGTCCATATAGTGTATGTCCATGATTTGAGGTAATCGGAAATTTCAGGGAGCATATTATATCACCAATTTTGTTATATGTTGAATGCCGTAATATACTTTAAGTTTGCTACGAACTTATTTAAAACCTAATTGGCGTACCGCGATTTATTGGGCACCACTTGATCTGTTGTGGGAGCAGCCAAGTCCCAAGCCTGAGGCATGCGGTCGTGTTTCGCCGAGTTCTTGATAAATCTATTACCCACAAATTCTTTGCCCGCCAAATATTTTCACCATCAAATTTCAGAAGGCGTCCATTATTGCACACTTGTGAAAGATATGAATTTCTTTCCTGTGTAAGTACCAGGTTTTAACACGTCAATTTCGACGCCCTCACTGTACTTGTGTTTCAAAACTGATCAACAAATAATATTGCAACTCTAAGTATAATTCAAAACGCTCCTAAACAGTGCATTTTATAGCAACAGATTTGACAGAATATCCGTTAATTTTTACTCCTCTGTCTATCGCTAAAAGCGATTCAACTACAAAGCTCATAGAAATTGATAATTTATGTCTTTCACGTGTGCCCGTAGTTTAGGGTTAACTGAGCAAGGGCTGTTGTCAAAATGTCGAGTGTAGTACAATCTGTAAGAATAAAAATATATCAGTCGCTACAAGAAGGATTTTTTCAAAAATTTTAAATGACTTGACACCAGAAAACTTCTTCTGTTGATTTATTGTTCCTTATCTGCTGACACTATTTCCGATAATTGCTTTGTATTTGACGAATTACATTTCTTTGACTGCCGTTGTAAACAAGTTTCCACCGATGAGAGATTCAATGTTCCATTCTTAGCTTTATTTTTAATTTCACGATTTGAAAACCAGGTTTCCCACGAATGCTCTCGTTAACGCCCGTATCAATCATCTACTTTTTGCATTACTCGCCCTGAGTTAAAAGATTTTCGGTAGTTAATTATTAACATTACTGTTCTTTGACATATGAGAATTATATCTCACAAAAACTATGTAAATATTAAAATTTCACGAATTATATAGTGATAAATACTGTTCAATTCCATAAGTATTGGCATTTCCTTTTTTGCTTTTCCGTCCTATTATAGTACTTACATATTCGAAAATTACAAAAATGTTTATTCTTACTAATTCCCTTTTAACATATGTAGTTTCTCAGAAGTTGTTGAATAACGAAATTGGACTTCGTGATGTATTCACGTGATCTCTCAGCGTTTAGAATCGGGTAAAATAGTTGAAATTAAAAATGGCATCTGCTGCTAACGTAAAGTTTTCAGATCATTCATTCTGAAGAAAAATTCTCCCATTGAGTTATATGTCAGTCAATTAAGGAACTTTCTGCTTTGTTTGGGTTCTAAATTTATCTGATGATATAGTTGTAAACTGTAACGAAAGAAGTCGCTCAAAAACCTAAAGAAGACTGCAAAATCAACCAATACATGTGTCAGCGGGTGCATAAATCTCTTTATTCTTCTGAGACCGACGCGTAGTTCATTCAAGGAATGTCAGTATCTTTCCGCGCTTATTTTATTAAGTGCTTCACATCAGCTTCAGTATTTGAAAGCACAAATTATTTAAAAAAAAATTTAAACAACGATGCGCACAGTATCCATTTCACTTCTGGAAATGTTGGAAATGCGAAGACGCAGTAATTTTCTAAATACGACTGGTTCTCCAAAAAAGGCAATATCAGAGTTACTCAGCGCACTTCACCGAATGCTGAAGAACCGGAGTTACATTATTAGTAAATAATTAGGTGTTAACAAATTGCCACATGTTATTGGTTAAATTAGCTGATTACCGCGCAATTGCGGACAGAGCAAAGATAGTCAGGACTCTCTGAAGAATTGATAGTGAAGGCGTTGCCAGATCAATCTTGCCATAATCGAGCAGTCCTTTACCCGGACAAGATCGGTCCAGCGACAGGCAATGGTCTGCCGGCGATGCCGTACTCTGGACCGATAGAAATACATGTCAAATGGGGGGGATACATGTCGGCTTTCGAGAGAACGACTTCAATTTATTTTATTTAAACTCTTTTCCATGAAGAGATGTCCAAGTAGTTGGTGCAATGTGCTAAATATCACCTCCTTTTGGGTTTTAGAATGATATTTCTTTTGGTATTTAGCCTTCCAATAACCACACCTTTGAATGCCGTCCACTAAACACACCTGCCGAGAAGAAAAACTCAGTCGGCAAAACATTTGTGAAAATCAGAGCACGTGTATATACGTATATAAAAAAAATCATATAAAAATATGTTTCAGCGAAAATATTTGTAAATAACTAGAGGAAACGCGATTGCAACTTTAATTTTCGCCTTTATTACTTTTTTATTCATCAGCACAAATAATAAAACTATCTAATCTTGTGCGCATTAGAAATAGCAAAGATCTCGATATCTTATGGTTAACACGCACGGATTAAGATAAATTTCCTTCTTTCCGAGCTCGGACATGAGAGACAAAAATATTTAATTTTACAAAGAATTTAAGAAATCTCTTGTGGTTGGATGCAGCTTGAACATCAGATTTTACTTTACTAATTGGCAAACAAAATTTTGAAACGTTATCAGTATGATATGCAGAAATATCTTGAGCGATATGCAAAGCCACTATATCCAAATGTAAATCATATTTAGTTTTCACAGGCATTTATGCCGCAAAGTTTGAGATAGTTTTTGGCTGAAGTTACTTTCAAATTGTATCTAAAAAGCTGTTCAGGGAAAAGATAATGTGCTGGTTTATTCCAACTATGCATATGCTCCGAAAGGTTCATACATTTATTTTTAGTAAATAACTCAAATAAAAATATTTATATATTGAGATAAGAAGTTTTTTGTCACATGGATTTTGTTTTTTTCCGTGAAAAGAACTGTTGTGTTTCTGTGACGAATGTTGTTGGATTTAGTATTACAGTTTTTAAGAACAATGCAATTTCCTATATCTCCCAAATTTTCCTGTTCATAAGGCATTTGTTCCCATATTCATAAAGCTGAAACAAATAGTTTTGCAGCACGTAGTTGTCAGTCGAACATTCAAGCAACTAGCATCATATTTTGACATATCCCCAGTTTTCTATTGAGAGATCTTAGCATATATTGGATAAACATTTGCAAGTAAAACATTAATAGTTAATTAGCATTTCAAAATTGCAAAGTGCCTTGCGAAAACTAACTGTTCATATATTTTTTTTATGTTTGAGAACGGCGTTTCACTTTTTATGCAGAAAAATAATGACGAACAAATTTCGAATCGTTTCAGAATTAAAGAACTCACTTGAGAAATTGGAACTCGCTAAGTAATAACTGCAGTCTCTGATTGCTTATATGAGAGATTCGTTTAGGAATTACTGCAAATTCAGTTTGAAACCTTCCTTATACTGCTATGAGCTGCGACGAAATCAATCATATCTCAGCATCTTACTAAAGATATTCGTTTGAGTATGACTGCAAATTCAGTTTGAAACCTTCCTTATACTGCAATGAATTGCGACGAAATCAATCATATCTCAGTATCTTACAGTGCATGATTTCCACCAATGGAAAAGTAATTTAAGAATTTCCCATATTTAGACTCTCCCTCTCTCTCCGGCACACACACAGTCCCTTGCACACAGAAATAATTTCATTGACATTTTCAGTGAAATATAATTTCCCGAATTACAGGCAATAGGTAATTTCTGTGACGTGATGTTTATCCAACGTCTTTTGAAATATTTTTCAGAATAGTATCCATAACTGCAGAACTAGAAGTTCGTATGATCTGTACATACGTTTGACTACAAAAATTTTACGTTTGATATTTCCTTAAATTTTTTTTTTCAAATTAATAGGAATATACCGAACATGAATTGAAAATGGAATAAGTGTTGTATGAGTGTATAATGGTATAATTTAACAGTATCTTCTTTCAATATAATAACCATACATTCCGACTGAAAAACAATCCGCGCGATAATGATGTACATTGATTTCCGCAGTAATGCTCAACCATTAGCCTTGAAACAAAACTTCAATTATCTGATTAAAAGAACTACGAAAAATGGCATTTCCTCAATCTATAGATATGTTCTTCTTCTTTTTTCTTATTTGATGTTTAGACAAACGATTAATCCTTCAGTTGCTTCCTGACTCTAAATTAAAATCTTGCATGCCAAACCATTACTCTTTAAATTAATCACCTAAAAACCACACCTACTTTATATACCTCACCTATTAATCATTCATAAAAGTTTGTTTACGATATATGGCGGTTGGTAAAACCCCTTCCGCTTCCCAAAAAGTAACAACTTCAAGGGTACAAGTGTTAAACGACGTTCTTTCAGGAGAATTGATCTTCCAAATATAACCGTTTGAATAGGTAGAATAGCGCTAGATCTTCTAAATGGTTACATTTGGAAAGCGAGAATAGCGTCATTCTGACACAGCTGTTTTATGTATATTTACTTACTTTCTGAAATATCTATTTGTTAAAAATTTGCATTTCCAAACATATTAACAGAATGATATTCACTTGTGTTGGTGCACTGAGTACGGTCCTCTTACCAAGTGATTGTCAAACTCAGTGCAAAAATAAATGCATAAATTACTAAAAAATGGTCTGAAACAGATCGACAGAGAAAAACACTTGTTATAAAATTATAATACATCACTTTAAATATGAAAAAAATAATTATTCTATACCATATTTCTATAGCTGTGTTGTTCACGAAAGGCAAACAGAGGAAAAGAAATTGAATTAATTCTTAGTAACACTTATGATTAAGAGACCAAAACATCAGCCAAGTACAATAGCACTTTTTTTCTTTGTTGTTTCATTTTTCAAACTCATACACACTTTTTAGCCCTACAGCTATTCAAGCTTTCCTATTGATAACTCTCCACAATTAAAGTGCGATGTGACAAATGATTTGTTATTCTAATTTAAAACACTTAGGATAAAATTTCCATACATGAGTATTCCATTGTTTCAACTTTTCTGATATCGGCCTTGCAGAACAAACTTACTTTTGTCTCGATCATCGTAGAATTTTTTTATGGTTTGAAAGAATTAACAAACACCGCGAGCAACTCAGTAGGGGATAAGTAGTCGACCGTACTTAATTTAGGGTCACTCGTTCCATGCATGGTAGAGAACTTCTGCCGTACAACAAATATAACATCGATATCTCACCGGGATTCGAACCCGGATCCATTTGGAAGAAAGGTCACAGGTCTTGCGTGAAAATTATTTGTACAAAGGTAGGTAACAAGATCTTCCTGTTGAAAACTGACCAAAACGCAATTATCAGAAAATATGTTCTGTATTATAAATTATTTGTGCAAGATAAGGTATAAAAATTTGGGTACTGAAAACTGACCAACACACTTTATCAGTAGGCGATTTCAGTGTTATAAAACCAAAATTATATTACCTAAACATAATTTCAGTTTTATACAACAAAGGAAAGAAAAGTTTGGTGATATGTAAAAATATTATGCAACTGAAAACATAATTGGGCTAAAAAAAGAAAAAAAAAAGAAAACCCGACAAACTTTGAACAAACCTTGCACGATAACCATTACAATTGAACGTAACAGCATAATTGTATTCCTTTTTCCCAAAATTTTAAGATCCTCAGCAGACTTAGAAATTTTGTAAATATTCGCAAAACGCAGTAGACCGGAATCCAAACTTTGATATATTATGAGGTACTTTACGTTCCTTTTCAGGTATCACGCGTGGTATAATATTTTTTCGCAGCTATTTGCAAAGCCGATGATGGGTTAAATAGTTTCCGTAATTTAATAATAGTTCAGGATTGAGCCGAAACCTTTGAAGACAGAATAAAAACCGGGAAATTCTATCGGCTGTATGAATTTGCGGCTCATATCTTCAAGTAAACGATGTTGTGGCGCTTAGCGTTTTACTTTTGAGCATTATTGGATATATTTGTTTGTTGAATACTTTGTACAAATATTTGCAGAAAACAGGACATCTACATTCTCAATGTCATTAGACGGCACTTATGTAAGTCATAATTTGGTCACTGTTTTTTACCTCGTGTAAAAATGTTCATTAGGCAGTGCAGTATAAAGTTTGCAGTTATTATACACGTAACTGAATAGGGCACTGCCAGAAATACTTATTAAAGGACTACATAAAATGGACCCAAAATATTATTATATTTCTAATATTCGATGAAAGATTTGATCTGGGATTGGTAAATTTATTAAAGTATAATACAAGAATGTGTTAATCTCAAATATTTATCCTAATAATTTGCAAAACTCTGAACTCTAAATGTAGTTTTAATCTACGAAATAAGTATCAAATATATTTTACGAGTGAAATCATATCTTATGAACTGAAGGTTACGTCAACAAAATGTGAAGTAAAAATCAGGGAAAAAAAAAAAAATTACGAAATTTAAATATTCTTCTTAATGATCTGAGACATTTTCTTTAAAGGAAGCTTCCAATCTCTTATTAATTTAGTATTTGATTCCACTATATTACATGTTGAGTGCCAAAGACGTTTTCATGCCGAGTGCCAAAGACAACGAATACCTGAAAGTAAGGTTTTACAGCTTCCGACTTTTGGATTCTCAATTTTAAAACAAGGCAACCTTAATGAAACACTCTTGATAAATTTTTCATAAATTCTAAAAGAAATGACTGAATAATCCTTTAGCATTTATGATCCTTTAGCTTAATAATCATTTAGCTTACAGGTTTTTTGCAATCTGATTTCTAACACGAAACGTTGATTACAAAAATATACGGAAAGGAAAATAAACAAAAAAGATAACACGAAGTTTTCGGTTGTAATGGGCATAGCTTTCGAATTCGTTCGATGCGAATTAAATTTATCAAAGCTATTAAAAAATTATGGAACCAATAAGAGAGACGATCTAGCGGTTTCTAGAATCGATAAAAAATCCAGAAATAGAAACAGTTGCATATTTCCACCAACGGTTTAAAAGTATGTTACGTAGACCAACAAATGGGGCACAAAAACTTTGTTATAGCGCAAGACAGGTGTCAGAGACAAGGTGATTTTCGAATCAAGCAGTTGAAGAAGAAACATAGACGGAAACACGAAATAACCCAACGACTTCCAGCGGAAGAACTTTGCGTAATTAAAAATTTGAAAAAAAGGGAAAATGTTATTCATGGAAAAAGGTATGCTTAAGGAAAATGACCTCCCAAATAGGTCTCCCGGAAGGATAGATAGCGAAAACAAAAGTTCCGAACTTTGTACCCTAACGAGAAATTAATCGATTATTTGAAGAGGATAATGCTCCACATCTCCATTGTAGCGAATGGCATATAAAAAAGAAAACATTCTGAATAAGGTTTTTTTGAGCGACAATATAGCTCGAAGCTAAAGCACAAAAACACCTCATACCGAGAGCTATAAGACTCCACGTATACTACCCTAAAGCGTCCGACAAAGTACATCGCATCCGGTGTTGTAATAATTTTTAAACTACACATGCATAAGTAGAGATATTGAGAAAAACAGATTAAATACTTTCACCACCTAGCAGCGAAATTGGGCATTATTTTGGGAAGAAAATGCACACTTAGAGTTTACATATTTTGTAGTGTCTGACCGAAAAACTTTTCAACCACCCACAGATATTGCTGTAAACGGAAACGTGAACAAACACCTTTTGGTGGCAGACTTGTACGTTGAAAAAATTTGAAATTATATGTGAAAAACTCCACAGCGAAAACGCTCTACCACAATTAAATTGTTTTTCAAATCGGATATTTAATAGCAGACATGTAGGGAAAACTTGATTATGCGTCTACATCTCCTCTCGGAAAAGCTATGCCTTGTTTTAAGAGATCGTGATTTGAAAGGTTTTCCCGACATGAGCAGTATATGAGCCCGAGAGAATATTTTTAAACAGAGATTGCTGATGTTCCGATTTTGCTGCTAATACATCACAAGAAGAAATAAAACCTTATGTTCCCTGGTGGTCAAACCATTTTTTACCAGAAATTGGAAATTATATGTAAAACCTTTAGCATCAGTAGCTGTATCAGATGCAGAAAATAAAATTAAATCGGAGTTTTAGAAGCAGAAATATTTTAGGAAACGCAACTTCCTTACACGCCCCTAGCGGAAGGTGTATTAGTTACTTGAATAAGAGAAACATTTCACACTGGAACTGCTATCTAACGAAAAAGGCGTTTTTAAATCGGACTATACGAAGCAGAGATACTGACAAAAATATATAAATCCACGGTCCCTGGCAAAGAAACCATGCACTATTTTAGGAAGAAAATATGCCGAAAATGTTTATCGACGTTAGCGGTATAGGTCCACGAAAGAAGTTTTTCAATGAAGCTTTTAGATTCTCACATTTTGCGACAAAGCACCTGCGAAGAACAAATAAGTCTTACGCCTCCTGGTGGTCAAACCATCCTTACCGAAATTTCAAAATTTTATGTAACACATTTCCCATCAGGTGCTCTATACGTTGTAGAAACCGCTTTCGAAATCGGAATTCTAAAACTACAGTTCTCGGGGAAACATCAATTTACTTTTTTACCTCTAGCGGAGAATCTATGCGTAAATTGAAAAAAATAACTAGCTATAAATTGCATCAATAGGTAAATAACATTTCGAAGCATGTATTTAGAAGCAAATATATAGAATAAAATGTATTTTAATTCGATATCATCTGTCCCCACGGCCTCTAATGCGAAGTTGTACATTGGAAAATAACCGGAATGCAAAGATCATGATTCTTACATTTCAAGCATTCCAATGCAGAAGAAAAATATTTAAAATCGGACAAATAATTGCACAACCATGGCGTCTTTAGATGAACGGACGGATAAACCGGTAACATAAGTACGATCTTTGTTTTTAAAGATGTGCTAAAGACTACGTGGTTACAAGATTTTATGTAAAACTTTAAATACATTTAGAATTGAGGCAAAAAAATTGCTCCTCCAATTCCTTTTTTGCATTGGATTAGGCTCCCTCTAAAAACTTTTAAGTACTAAGAGTGTTCATTATTTGCTGTAACGGATATTATTTTGAATGTTATTCTTTTTAAATATATCCTTTAGCAAAAAAGTCAAAACACCTAGAACAAGCGTCGATCATTCCGAAAGTTTTCACTTACATCTAGATTGAGAAGTTAAAGACCCGATTGCAATTTCACAGGAACAGAGCTCTTTATTGCAGAGCAATTGCTCCATAAGCTTAAACTATTAATTCATAGAACAGCCACTCCTAGTGACGATGCTTAACGATGTGCCACAGCGCATTGTGTCAAAAAGTAGTAGCATGTTGTCCTGTCGCAAAATCTTCCTAGCTTTCTGTGAAAATTCGGCAAGTTCATCGACATTCCAAGTTTGCTGCAGTGCATGTGCTTTTAATTCCGTCACATTCGCGATTTGGAACACGCATCTGATATTGCGGGTGTTCCAAACCGCGGAGGAAATGTTCCTAGCAAATGTGAACCATTATCGTGCTGGCAATTGGCGCCTGGAATACGATACAGCGCAAGAAACAGGACTTTTCTCGGGATCTGAATGAACTAAGCTACTATTAAAATTCCACGTAGCATTACTATGGATCAGTCATGCGATAAAATTCCACAGAATGTAACACCCAATCGGACGTCTCTACGCCGATCCAGAATGCAGGCCTGCGCGGATCGCTGTCCCGACCTCCTCCAGACATATATACGTGGTGATATATTACCAAGAAAAGCTATATTGGTCACTAAAGACTATATGGACCAGCTCGGTGGTAGTTAACCATCCTCCGACACGACATTTCTTTTGAAGGCAGTGCGCATGTTCGCTGGTCTCGGCTGTCTCAAGTGGTAGAAAGCTTGTGCTCGCGCCACTTTTAGACATTATCAAAAGGTGTGTTTTGAAATTTCATTAACGGAAAGAATCCTATGTGGCATTTAATGGTAGGCAGCGACGCGATCGGCGTCGCCAGACGATTCTTACTATCACGTGCTCCTTCCATAGAGCTGTTTATTTGTGCTTGTTGCTGCATTCATGGCCAGTTGTTGTGAATTTCTCGAAAACCTGCTGCGACCATTATTTTACTGTATGACCGGTCCGAACAAGAAGCCAGCCAATATATCGGCATTACCAATCGACTTGTTTTAAGCCAACAATTTGTGCCTTCTCGAACATCATGAGTTGCTGGTAATGCTGTCTTATCCGATGTGGGCACATTGTCATCGCATAGTGATAACAACGGAACAACAATGACTCTCAGCATGCTGAATGCAAGTGACCGATCCCTGTTATATTCGCCCAGGGATGTGCATTTTCTTTGGTCCTTGATTCAGCGCTGTGTGTTCATTGGCTTCCAATATCTGAACATTCGCATGTCTAGCCAGAAAATATCTGTATATCACGTTTCACGGTTGACGGTGTCCTTTTTGTTGCATTACCCTGTTTTGTTTTGTTTTTAATAAGATTTTATTTCATAATTAGATTCTTGGATTTTTTTATTTTATTCAAATGACTTATAAAATATAATCAGTTTCAAACTTAATTAACACTTTTTAACGATAGACATTCAAAACTATTTCTGAGCGTCTTATGATATCGTTATAGCCTAAATAAGCAAACGGGAGAATCCATTATTGTAGATAAAACTTGTTTGTATAAAAGTAGGATCCTTCGCTTTTTAATAATACTCCTGCAACAGCTATTACATTTTCACACAAATATTTTATTGTTTCCATAGATTTAAAATGGCAGGTAATGCTATTTCCTGTTTAAAGTCATCCCGAAGTGGATTTAATTTTCACCACGTTATAATAAATCTGCGTTAGCACAACAGAACGCAGGAGAAACCACGTTAAAGACCATAAAAATATTAGGAATTTTTCTTTTGTTCTCGGGTTTTCATCATAAGATTCTTTAAGATATTTTTTACTTAAATTTATCTAACCACAAAACAACGAATGTCACAAATTACAAGCCTGTTGTTTAATATCCTTAATTAGTTTAATGCTCTTTCATTTGAGTTGTCTGTCTTCCAAATTCTTTAGCATTTATTGTTCTTACCACAACATAATCTGATGTTCAAATGAGCAGGAATAGAAAAACAAATAATTTAATAAATACAAATTCGTTTAAAAGCACTAGCGCATTCGATGGTTGAAAAATGCTTACAGGTAAAACTTTTATTGCGTTTAGGCCACAATTTATCATTTGTGCAGAATATTTTCTGCAAATTTGTGAATTGGCAAAGTAAATAATATATAGTAAAGAATATTTAACTTCGTCCAAACTAACCTCCATAAAAACATTTAAACGAAAAAAAATATTAATGTGTTTTAAAAAAATTATGAATTTCACTTTCATTTGAATACACACAGACATACACAAACAGGGGCGCGCGTGCGCACACACCAAGAACCAGAATATTACGATCGGCGTGTCGTCGTGCAACTCGAAGCAAGTTATTCGGTTCGACTAGGCGTACCGTCATCAAATGGTATAACTAACACGTGATACTGAGCTCTGTTAGCCAATGCTATTCTTGTTCTTTAGGTGGGAAAGGTAGTGGACTTAACTGAGTTTGACAACAACCATATTCTAATGGTATGCGATTTTGACAGAGCATTTCCGAGATGGCAAAGCTTGTGGGATAATTTTTGAATGGATAACGGTCGGTCGTGGTTACCTCCTTTAAAAAATGGTTCGAGGAAGGAGAACCACGGCAAGATAGGGACCGACCAGTGCTTATCGGTTCTAGAGGTAAGTAAAGGCTGTCGTGTGGGGTACAAATGTACCGAAGAGATTCTCCTGCCCAAAACGCGGGGCATTTGATTTTTGGTGACGGGATTATTGTGTTACATTTCAGTACATCGAATCCTACGGAAAATGTGGTTGAGTCGCTGAACGCTTCTGAGAGTCCTCATGCTAAACTCGGTTCGCCGTTGAAAGTGCCTACAATGGGAACGCGTGAACCAAATCTTAACGCTGAATGATTGGAAGAGGCTCATTTGGTCCGATGAATCTCGTTTTCAGGTGCAACCTATGAATGCCGGGATACCAGTGCGTCGTTTACCTAATGAATTGTTTTGAAAAGATACACCTTCCGGCGAACTAAGGCTGTGGAGTTGGTATAATGTTTTTGGAAATATTTTGAATGGAAATCTTACGTCTAGTTGAACATCCTTATTGACCAGGAACATTGCTTTACAGCTACTGTATTGCCTCTCGTAGAGCTCTTTTTCGACTGGATAATGTCCATCACTGATACGTATTGCCTCTCGTAGAGCTATTTCTTTTGAATGGATAATGTCAATCGCCGCTGCGTTGAGTACCTTCGGTTGTGTATTCTTGGAATGGTGCCGCCTGCCATCCAGTGCGGCTGTTGAGGCGTATGGAAATCCTCCTGCACGCAATAGTCAAACTATGGTGACGTGTGTTACCTTACTATTTTTGTTAGAATCCAAGATCTTTAAAAGCACCACATTTTTTAAAAGTATTATAAAAATAGAAGATCTATAAGTAATAAAATGTACGTTAGCTGAGTAAACCTCATTGAACATATAATAGAGATATAGAAGATGAATCAATATAAAGATATTTGCATGTTTCTCTTTGTAATCTGGATGTCTCCATTCTGATATATGTTTATAACTACTGGCTGAAGAACATTTCCAATTGAACTCGCTTTTCTAGAATTCAATTCCACACGAGAGCTTGCATATATGAGCTAATATCTTGCTTCAAATGATGAGAACGGTTTTTTAAGCGCACCATTCGTGTATTCCGTTTTCGTAACACCGTCAGCTTCGAAATCTCGAAATTAAAATTATAATTTTTCCGTTGCATTCAAATTTTGGTTGCACTGTAAGAATCTGATTTAATGGCAGTCAAACGAAAGAAAAAATACCAACAAAAAACAAAAACAAAAATACATTTGTGCCAGAAAGTCTACTTGAACATTGCACGTAAGGATTCCCAATTCTGCAGAGGATATGTTTGCGACTCTGTATGCGGGGTTGAAATTGCAGCTGATTTGTGCCACAATATGTTTGAATGAGTGCCTAGGCCAATTATTTTAGTTCTTAACACAAGACAGTCAACAAAGGATTTTCGTGGAAATTCTCTATATTCTGAGGAGTGAATATGAAAAGCAATATATGTGATTATCGTTTGACCTTTGGATATAAGAATTCTATTAAAACTGATTTTTCGAATGGTTTGCATTTTCTTAGTACTCCTAGTTATGCTTGGAATGGTGCCGCTTGCCATCCAGTACGGCTGAGAGAAAAGAAACAAAAGCTGTTTGTTCATTTATTTTTAGCTTAGTAGTGTCTAGTTCCAGGAAGTTGCAGTTACGAGCATTTCTTGTTACTTCTTTGGAACAAACAGTTAACTATTGCGCTCTTCCAAGTTACAGCTTTGCGGACTTTTCTGTATTTATTGCTTCTGTTTAACATATACGTAATGTTTCAATGTTTTACATTTTTTTAAAGGTTTGTATCCAAATACTTCTCTTAAGGTACAGTAAACCTCCACAGTAAATAAAGATTGGAATTTAAGAAAGAATGCACTTATGTATAAAAGAAAAATATATTATATCATCATCATCATCATCGTCAACCATTATCAATCCACTGCTGGACGAAGGTCTCCCCAAGTTTCCTCCACAACGGTCTGTCTTGTGCCAGTCTCCTCCATGTCACCCCTGCATACTTTCGAATTTCATCCACCCATCTCCCATGTGGTCTTCTTCTGGGTCTTTTCCTGTCCCTTGGAATCCAATCTAAAATTTCGGCTGTCCATCGATGATCTGTCCTTCTGGCAGTATGTCCAGCCCATTGCCATTTCAGGGATTTAACTCTGATCATGACGTCTTCCACTCTTGTCATTTTTCGGATCCACGAGTTCCTCTTCTTATCTCTCCTGGTTACACCAAGTATGCACCTCTCCATGCTTCTTTGAGTTGTCTGCAGCCTTTGTATGTCTCTTTTAGTTAAGGTCCACGTCTCTGCACCATACGTAAGCACTGGAAGGATGCATTGATCAAACACTTTTCTTTTAAGACATAATGGCATATTGCTCTTGAAAATTATGCTGTTTCTTCCAAAAGCTCTCCAGGCAAGTTTTGTACGCCGATTAATTTCTTCATCAATGTGACCCTCACTTGATATCTGCTGTCCAAGATAAACGTACGTGTCTGTTATCTCCAGCTTTTCTCCATCAATCGATAAATCTTCATTTCTTGTAAAAGCATTGAACATCACTTTTGTCTTCTGAAAGTTCATTTTTAATCCCACTTCTTTACTCTTGTCAGCAAGTTCCTGGATCATACTCTGTAGCTCTGATGGGGTAGTTGCAAAAATGACTACGTCATCAGCAAAACGAAGGTGGGTTAGATAATCTCCATTAATCTTTATCCCCTTGTTTTCCCAGCTCAGCGACTGAAAAACACCCTCCAATGTGGCATTAAAGAGCTTCGGAGATATGGTGTCACCTTGTCTCACTCCCTTTCCAATTTTTACGTGTGTTGTATTTTCAAACAGCCGAATCTTTGCACTTGCATTTTCATAGATGTTATTAATAATATTAATGTATGCATCTTCAATACCGCAGGTTTTCAGAGCCATTGTAACTGCTGATGGTTTCACCGAATCAAAGGCTTTTTCATAATCGATAAAAGCCATGCACAATGGAAGTTCATATTCCCTCGCTCTTTCAATTAGTTCTCTCAGTACGTGGATATGATCTATTGTGCTGTAGCCACTCCTGAATCCAGCTTGTTCTCTCGGTTGAGCCATGTCCAGTGTTACCTTCAAGCGGTGTGAAAGAACTTTAGTGAAGATTTTATAAACTACTGATAGGAGGCTGATAGGTCTGTAGTTTCCGAGATCCTGAATGTCACCTTTCTTATGTAGCAGGATCATTGTAGCAGTGTTCCAATCCTCAGGAATCTTTCCTTCATTAAGGCATCGAGTGAAAATTTGGGCGAGTACTGTTTCGATTTCTCCACTTGCTTCTTGTATGATGTCTACAGTAATTCCATCTTCTCCTGGAGCTTTTCCCGGCTTAATGTTCTTGATTGCATGTGCAACTTCTGCTGGAAGGACTGGAAGAACTCTGGTACTGGTATCTTTCATGATGTCTGGAGTGCATGTA
Organism: Macrothele yani; assembly: GCA_039090855.1. NCBI lineage: Eukaryota > Metazoa > Arthropoda > Arachnida > Araneae > Macrothelidae > Macrothele > Macrothele yani. Next base: position 162,430,606 of record CM077034.1, on the reverse strand, counting down.
TCATCCCTTTCATATAATTTGGAGTAGAAATCTTTCACTCTTGTCAAAATTTCGCCTCTATTTCTTGTTACAAAACCATCTTCTTTTCTCAGTGCCATAATCTGTTTTCTTCCCTTACTGAGATGTCCCTTTGCTATCTTTAGGCTTTGGTTGTTTTCAATTGCTTTCCTCACTAGTTCACAGTTGAATTTTCTTACGTCTTCAGTGATACTTTTTCTTACTGTCTTGCATAGCTCTATATATTCCACTTTGGAAGTCACATCTTCTTTAGTTGTCCTCATCTCTCTTCTTTTTGCATCAACATTTTCGTTTTTCCTGATAATTTGTTTACATGCAACTTGTTCTTAGGCCCAGCTAATTTTGTTGCTGTTTCCATAAGAGCTTTGGTTACTTTTCTGTTAACTTCAGAGATGTCCACTTCTTCCGATCTTAGGCCTTCTAAAGCAGAGAACCTGTTCTTCAGTTCCAACTTGAAGGTATTATGGTGTTTTTTAAGGTTGGTTATGTCAATAGATTTTGTTTGTCTTATGAGCTTGCCACGTTCAAGTTTAGTGTTGAGGTGCATCTTACATCTCACCAATCTATGGTCACTACCTGTGTTGAACTTGTTTAGCACACTACAGTCTTCTATGACGAATTTTTTGTTACACATAATAAAATCAATTTCACTTGTCATCCCATTTGGATGTCTCCATGTCCATTTCCTGTGTGGCTTTTTCTTGAAAAAGGAGTTCAAGATGAAAAACCCTTCTGCCTCTGCAAACTCAACGAGAGTATTTCCACGCTGGTTTCTGTTGCCGTGACCGAATTTACCTACTGAAGTTTCATTATGTTGCCGTTGCCCTATTTTTGCATTGAAATCTCCCATAATTATTTTCAAGTGCTGCTTACCTTTATTATTTAGATGACAAATTTCCTCATAAAATTCTTCAATTTCTTCTTCAGGATGACTTGTGGTGGGTGCATAAGTTTGAATAATCTGAGCCTGGTATCTTTTCGAGAGTTGGATAACAAGTCGTGCAGCTCTGTCAGAGGAACTTTCAACTTCTACAACTTTATCCTTCAGTTTCTTGTTTATTATAAATCCAACACCACTAGTTCTGCCAGTATCTGTCCCACGATAGTAGAAGAGATGTCCACTTTTCAGTTCAATGAGATCTTCTCCTTTTCTCCTTACCTCACTCAGCCCCACGATGTCCCACTTGATCCTTTGTAGTTCCTCTTCCAATTCAAGAAGCCTTGAATCAGAAGATAGGGAGCGTCCGTTGTACGTAGCCAAGGTCAGCATCAGATGGCAGCCTAGTCCGGTCCTCCGGGGATTCTTAGCACCCTCTGCCTTCATGTCACACTGGCCGCTGCCTTGGCCAGGTACATTCCAGCTGCCGGAGACTGAGGGCCAAGATTTAAGTTGTGGAATCATTTTGGAGGGGTTTGGCCATAACTCACCACGCTGGCCAAGCGGGTTGGTGAGTGTGGGATAGAATTTCCTCTAATCCCGATGGTATAGTTATACCGCTATTGGCGGTCGTCAGAGCCCCTTTAGTGGGAACAGGATGCACCACGAGAAGGCGGGGTTGACATTTGTCAAGGAGAGGCTGTGATGTTACGCATCACCTGACCTTACATCCCATATTATATAGATGTGATTAATACAGCAGGTTCCACAACCTCTGACACCATGTAGTAATGACTAGCATGTAGCCTTTGAGTAGGCAATAAAAGAGCAGCATCACTGAAATTCCTAAAAGTGCTGCACGTACCTCCATTAATTTAGAAATTTGCTTTTTGCAGAGTATGCTCAAAGTTGTAGGCAAAGCATAAAGGAATGATTAGAACCTACCACCAGTTCGTGAGAGATAAATGAAGATGCAAAACACACACAGCTTGAACCAATCTGGGCATAAGGCGATGTTGTAAGAGACCATCATTAAACGTCCCCTGGAACTCAGACTGGTTCTCGAACACAGGGCTCGAAAACTCTATTGCCCGACATTTCCCGAGCGTATCGAGGGGTACACTACATAACAGACCGGGCATGTACATCAGAAAATATTAATTCAGCATTGACCCGTTTGGGCAGGCCGAAAGCGAGTAACCAGCAAAACAATGTGCTGCAAAAGTTTTCCTTTGATCATTGAAAACCACATAACGGAGGGGATTAAAAAAACACTTCAGTGACAGGCTGTGGACAACCTTAACCTCACAGCGTAACTATGATGAGAAAACCAAGCCGCAGTTGACGGTGATCGAAGATGCCGTCATTAACAGAACGAGTTAGCAGACTTGAGCTTCTGGCACAACGCCAAAACATTTCCGTTCCGCTGTCTCAACGAATACCGGTAGTACATCGGAAGCACTGTTGCGCGCCTGTGAGTTCCGGTGAACAGAATTTTTCTTCGAAAGTGGCTGAAAACGTGCGTTCTTCAGTTGGCAGGCAGGGTGTCACGTCAATTCGTCGCGCGTCAATTCGTCGACTACAACAATTCGTCGCGCGTCAATTCGTCGCGCGTCAATTCGTCGACTACAGCAATTCGTCGCGCGTCAATTCGTCGACTACGACAATTCGTCGCGCGTCGATTCGTCGACCACGACGATTCGTCGAGCGTCAATTCGTCGCGGACAAATTCGTCGCGTTTACAGATTTTGGTTACATACAAAACGAATGCATGAAAACGTACGATTTAGAACGTCTTAATCCCTGATCAAATTTATAAAGTTTGGACACGCAGACAGGATAGGAATATTACGTTTTTCTTTGGCACTAAAAATATTAGACGGTAGACGGTTTTTGGAACGGGCAGGGCCCGGTTGGTCAGAGCCCCCCATATACAAAATTTTCGTAAAATCTACAGTTTTCAATTCAGAACCACCAAATCTGGTATACTATCTCGTGGTATTCTAACTTAGACTGTAGGCGGTTTTTGGAAGCGGTGGGAGACGGGGGAGGGTTCAGAGCACCCCCTCCCCTACAGAATTGCGGTAAAATCTAGTTTTCAATTTAGAACTACCAAATTTGGTATATTATCCCATGGTACTCTAACTTAGACGGTAGACGGTTTTTGGAACAAGTCAGAGGCCCGGTTGGTCAGAGCCCCGCACCCATAAATTTTTTTCGTAAAAACTAGAGTTTCAATTTAGAACCACCAAATTTGATATACTATCTCACGAAACTCTATCTTAGACGGTAGACGGTTTTTGGAAGCGGTTGGCGCCAGGGGAGTTCAGAGCCACCACCCCATACAAAATTTTCGTAAAATCTACAGTTTTCCATTCAGAACCACCAAATCTGGTATTCTAACTTACACCTCGTGGTATTCTAACTTAAACTGTAGACGGCTTTTGGAAGCGGTTGGGGCCCGGGGGTCAGAGCCCCCACTACAAAATTGCCGTAAATTCTAGTTTTCAATTTAAAACCACCAAATTTGGTATATTATCTCATAGTACTCTAACTTAGACGGTGGACGGGTTTTGGATCGGGTCGTTGCCTCGGGGGTTAAGAGCCCCCCAGACAAAATTTTTGGAAAATCTACAGTTTTCAATATAGAACCACCAAATTTGGTATACTCTCTCATGGTACTCTAACTTAAACGGTAGACGGTTTTTGGAAAGCGTCGGGCACGGGGTCTGAGCCCCCCCCCATAATTTTTTTCGTAAAAACTAGAGTTTTCAATTTAGAAACACCAAATTTGGTATACTATAACATGGTACTCTAATTTAGACGGTAGACGGTTTTCAGAACGTGGCAGGGCAAAAGGGGTTAACCCCCCCCCCCACCCTACACAAAATACTTTCGTAAAATCTATAGTTTTCAATTTAGAACCACCAAATTTTGTATACTATCTCATGGTACTCTCAACATAGACGGTAGAAGGTTTTAGGAACGGGTCAAGGCCCGGGGATAAGACACCCCCCACATACAAAATTTTCTTAAAATATATATTTTTCAATTCAGAACCACCAAATTTTGTGCCATGAAACTCTAACTTAGCGGGAGACAGTTTTTGGAACGAGTCGGGGCTCGGGGGTCGGAACAACCCTCCTCCCCCGTACAAAATTTTAAATTTTCGTACAATCTACAGTTTTTAATTGAGAACCACCAAATTTGGAATACTATCTCATGGTATTCTAACTTAGACAGCAAATTACGTATGGGGGGGGGGGTCAGAGCCCCCCATACGAAATTTCGTAAAATCTAGTTTTCAATTCAGAACCACCAAATTCGGTATACTATCTCATGGTACTCTAACTTAAACGGTAGATGGTTTGTTGGAAAGGGTCGGAGCCCGGGGTTCAGATCCCCCACCCCTAAAGAATTTCTTGCAATCGACAGTTTTCAATTTAGAACCACCAAATTTGGTATACTATATCATGGTACTCTAACTTAGACGGTAGACAATTTTCGGAACGGGTCGGGGCCCGGGAGTTAGAGCCCACCCTACATACAAAATTTTTGTAAAATCTACTGTTTTCAATTTGGAACCACCAAATTTGGTATACTATCTCATGGTACTCTAACTTACATCGTAGACGGTTTTGGGAACGGGTCAGGCACGGGGTCAGAGCCCCTCCACATAAAAAATTTCGTAAAATCTACAGTTTTCAATTCAGAACCACCAATTTGGTATACTATGTCATGGTACTCTAACTGAGAATGCAGACGGTTTTTGGAAACGGTAGGAGCCAGAAGATCAGAGCCCCCATACCAATTTTTGTAAAACCTACAGTTTCGAATTTAGAACGACCAAATTTGGTACACTACCTCATTGTATTGTAATTTAGACCGCAGATGGAAATGGTCGGTGCCCGGTTTGAAGGGGGCCCATTCAAAATTTTCGTAAAAATTGCAATTTTTACTCTTAGGAACTGCATCCCAATACAGCACTCCATTACCCCACCTACGGTCTAGGTTTGAGGCCGTAGATAACAATAAAGTGAAAAAATATCCGGTTAACGGTGTATTAAAAGCGCAAATTAATAAAAGTTAGCTTTCACCACCAACGGTTGCGTTATCAGGCAAAAATACAATATAATGTAAATAATGTAAATTCTTTTTGCTTCGTATAATTAAATTAACTAAATCAAAAAATTTAAAATACGTTTACTGGAAATTTACGGAAATAGCTTTTTCATTCATTAACTTTCACCCGCTGAACTTGGTGATTTTAGAAATAGTAATATTTACCTGGGAAATACCGGGTACCCCTGCTAGTAAGAACTAAAAATAATGTTACATTTTTAGTCAGGTTCAAAACAATAATTAGAAGCCCTAGGATTGGGCCTGTTTAGCAATTTTCAGTCTGCCGTGCTAATTTTCATAAGGTTTTCATAGAAGTCCAAGATTTTAGCAATGCGCTTTTCTGAGGTTAGAACTATTAAGCAGGCCCTAGGCCTAGAGCTTTTTGATAGTTTTCAGTCCTCCGAGCTGATATTTATGTAGTTTTTCATAGAAAATAAAATGAATTCTGTTTAAATGTTACTCGAGCACAAAGCATTAATAGATACACCCCAGACCTAGACATATGCATTTATAGTAATTTTTATAATGCTGTGATCATATGAGGTTTGCATGACAAATCAATTTAAGAGTGTTACGCGTATCAAAAATTAATTAAAAGGCCTAGGCCTAGCGGCCAATAATTAATATTTGGTGCCTAAGTGAAACCGCAACATTATTAACTTGATTTGTTATGCAAACCTTATAAATACGACCACAGCGATTAAAAGTTACTAAAGAGTCCTTGTAAGTAATATTTTTGACCGAGTGCAAGTACAATCTACGAAATGTCAACAGGTCAAAATATCTAAAGTAACAATGAAATTTGGAATATTTTTTTTTGTTTCTTTTTATTTCAGTTTTGACACTTGTATTAAGTTTTAAAAACACATATTTTTCCTATCGTTTACCTTCATTGTGCTTTCAACATAATTTCTTACCATGTTTTGGGTATTTTGTTTTGTGTGGTTGCAGTTTTTTTAATGTTTTGGGCATTTCATTTTGTGTGGTTACTTTTTTTTATGTTTTGGGCATTTTACTTTGTATGGGTGTTTTTTTTAGGTTTTGGTTATTATCTTTTCTGTGGTGGTTGTAATGTCGGCAGGATGAAAGGGGAAACTGTGGACAGTCACGATGCCTACTTGCTTATATTTTTTTTTCAAATACCGCACATGATTTTGTATTGATTTATACCACTTACCCATTAAGCGACTACTGGTTTCTTTAAATATGAACTTTTTCTTAGAGCCATTTGTTTCCTCTACCTAGCTTTTTCGGCTCCGCAATTTCTTTTTTTGGTTTTAGAATATTTTACTTATTATTAATCTATTTTCTCATGCAAACTCTTTATGTATGGTATGTTTATTCTATAGAAGTATTTTGCAATTATACGTGAAGCCCTGTTGCTGAAGTAAAAAAAAATATTTCCAACTGAAACAACGCAGTTTAGATATTTTCCCGCTGATAACTCAAAGAATGAAAACAAAAACAACAAATCCGTGCAATGGTTGAGGACTGAGACAGTACTTACTGGTAACCAGTCAAAGTTTTAAGGAAGAATGAGCTTAGGAATTTCTAACTGCAACAGAAAAGATCATCCGCACTGTATCCCTCCCCATCCCCTAGTGCCGGCCTTTTGACATCTTGAAAGAGAAGTCTTAAGGACACATCTGTATCGTAATTGCCTGAGCATTCGCGACAATCTTCTGGTGTCGCAGTAGAAAAACACACTTCTTACTTCGCCTAAATTGCTTAGATGTAATGCCAACGAACAAAGTTTTGCTCTTGCATTGTATTTCTGTTTCTTTTGATGGAATACATTTCCCCTGGGGTTCACCACTTTCAGTATAGTCTACAGGACACAAGGCAGTACACCCCAACGTAAAACACCAATTTCACGGCAATTAACTGCAATTAGCGAAAGAGAGGGGCGGTACAGGAAATAAGTCGAACGAGACAAATCTGAACTTGGAAAGTCGGGGGAAGGTGTTGCATGAAAAACTGTGTTTGGCTTACAGATCATTTGGCACGTAGGGACGTAGGTTTCGTTTAATACGTTACGGGGTAAACAAATTGTCTTTTCAGTATAACAATTTTCTGTCATACGCATGGTGCAGCACAGAAAAAATTTTTTAATTTATTTTTGAGAATTAGCATGACGCCTACCGGCAGAGCGTACAGCTGCCCAGTCCACGCCTGCTGCCGCTTCCGGAATCTGGCTCCCGGGTTCTTCGCATCTGTTTATCCCCCGGCTGGAACATCCCAGCTGTAAAATACATGTACCTCTGCGTCTTATGCATCTTATCTTTTGTTTTGAAAAAACAAAAGATAAGATGCCGATCCTTAAAATTAACCACTCCTTGTGACCGCAAGTACGAAAATCTTGAACTTCGCTTAAACCCTAACTGGTGGAACAAGATTCACGTGATTGTCTGAATTCTGAGTGTTTTATTGAATGGTTGCTCATCTGTTCGTAGTTGACTGGGGAACAGGGAACGTGCTTGCTGAAACCTTTGTTGTGCGTTGTCAAGTGATAACAGTGGAAATATATCATTCTAAATATTTTGGAAAGAGAAAGTGCATTGTTTTCCGAAGGAACTATGCAGATAAAGAATGCAACATAATTAGTTAACTCACAAAAAGAAAATGATTTGCTGAAATGAAAAGGGTATTAATTTTGCCATAACAGAGTGCGAGGTGACTTACGGTATTGTCACTGTATTGAAAAAAATTATGGAAATTGTACTGGCTTTGCTAGTACTATTCTTATTGGAGATAAACACAATATGCGCAATGAGAAACCACATAATCGTGCTCCAAGACCGGAGAAAAGTGATGTTGCTGTTGCAAGAGCGCAAATAAAAGAACGAGCGAGAAATAAGGACGAAGCCCCTGCACAAATTATTCAAACCGTAACAAAGTCAATGGCTACAGTAAATGCAACTTACATGCCTAATATGGATGCACTAAGGCAAGTTGTAAAACGAATACGAAGAGAAAACATGCCTGCAGAGCCTACGACTTCAGAACGGATCGATGCCCAAATAAATTTACAGGAGGAGATTGTGCAAAATTTCTTGGGAGAGATAGCGCATTTGGACATCAAAGAATTATTTTATTTTTAACAGAGAATATTTTACGAAAGCTTAAAGTAGCACCCCTCTGGATTATGGATGGGACGATTGAAACTTGTCCAACCCTTTTTAGGCAATTATGTACCATTCATGCTGAGGTTGAAGCGAATCCAGAGATGCACAGACTTGTCCCAATAGTTTATGGGTTACGTTCCAGCAAGTATAAAGAATATAATACTATTATACAGTATTTTTGTAGGATTTACAAGACTATGCATCAGACTATGATATTCAGCTTGCACCACAATATACGCATAATAATAGATTTTGAAATAGCTACCGTTATAATGCTGTTAAATAGGAATTTTTCAAGCAGCACACACAAATGGTGTTGGTTTCATCTCGGAAAAAAATGTGCTGAGGAATATCCATCCTCTGACATAGCCTTGGAATATAGAGAAAACAGTTAATTTGCTCTCTAAGTCAGACATTTGCAAGCACTCGCATTTTTTCTTCTGAAGAAATTCCAGCTGCTTTTGAAGAAGTGAAATCAATTTTACTAGAATATGCAGATTATGCAGTTCAGTGGTTTGAGGAAAATTATGTTCTTGGAAAATTTCGTGGAAGCAGAAGTAACAATCAGAGCAGAAGCCCTCTGCTGTTCCCGACAACAATTAGGTCAGTAAGTGAAAACAATTTATTTGGCTTTCCCGGAACACAAAACGAACTTGAAAGATTAGATAGACGCTGGAATACAACTGTGGGAGAGAAAAAACTGTGACTGTATGAAATAATCAGTGAAATTGCGAAAGAGCAGAGAACAACAAAGGCTAAAATCGAAAGAGCGATAGCACAGATTCCAACAAATCCACCCAAAAGAGAAACGCTGGCAAAATAAAAAGGAATTCGAACTTCTTAGGCTGATCAGATACAATGTTAACATGCTGGACTTTTTCAAAAGAATTTCATATAATTCTGCCCTTTCCTAAAATGTGCTGGTATTTCTCACTAATTGAATTATACCTTTTAAGTTTTGTATCTGAATTTTTCAAGAATGTAATTCCGCCGAAGATGAAAGAATGTAAAACACAACGCAAAGTTAAAAAACACAAAATTTTTAAAAATATCATATCAAAAACATAAAATGTCACAAAGTAATCCAAAATGTGAAACAAATAACAAGTCACAAGCATTACAAAAATGCGAAACGCTATGTAACAAACACAACACAAAATAAAACAAATGCCAAAAAAAATGCATTCGCTTTGTAAAATGTACAAAATAAAATAAATACCATAATCATAAGGATTTCATGAGAAGTCAAGTTAAAAATGAGCTTTTACTTAGACTTCAAATAATAATTACTAGCCTCTACACCTTTTAAGTCTTTAATAAGTGCAACATCATTAACCTGACTTGTCATTAAACATTATCAATATGACCATAGCATACAATCACTTAAAAGACTTGTTAATGGATGAATTGAGGAATCACCAAGTTCAGCGGGTGAACGTTAATGGCAGTTTATAGTTTTGTACTCGAGTAAATGCGCAACACAGTAAACTTGACTTTCTCTGAAAATTTTATGATGTATATGAGCACGGTTGATTGAAAACTGATAAAAAGGCTTAAGGCCTGTTTATTAATTTTTGTGCCTGAGTCAAAACGCAGTACCATAACCTTGGCATGTTATCGAAACCTTATGAATACGTTGGACTAAATAATCCTAAAAAACGTTTGCGCCTAAGGTCTTGTAACTAAAGTTTTGTGACAAGGTGAAACTGCAACATTAATAACTTGACATGTTATGTTAACGTTGTGAATATGAGCACGGCGGATTAAAGATTTCAACAAATAGCCTTTGGGATTAATGTGTTGTAGCTGAGTTAAAATGTTACATTATCTTTATTTTCTATATAAACCAAACTACGTGCTGAAATGGCCCAACTATATATACGTATACTTCAACCATATCCCGAAGCGCTGACAAGGTGAAAACAAAAGTGCAGTTTTGTACGGTTCCCTAACATTTTATGGCCAGCCTACATGAAAGTGGACACGTTGATACCAAAAACATACTTTTTGTACGGGCCATAACAAATAGCAATGGACACGTTGCAATCTTTTTTTGTTGGAGTTTAACGACAACCGTAATCAATTCAGTGGGCTATAAGCAGTCGGACGTTATCAATTTTGGGCCACTGGTTCCTGGGAAGGGGTACAGCCAGTGCCAGAAGTCAATCACAACGTCCATGATTCACCGGGATTTGAACCAGGATCCTTCTCGACAAGTGGTCAGCATCCAGCGCCTTCATCTCTCCGCCGCCGTAGCGGCACACGTTCAAATGTATTTTTCATACGGCCCAAAATGCTCTTATGGACATTACTAGATTGAACTGGACGCAAATAAATCATTAATATAATTTGTACTAGCAGGGATACCAGTTATTTGCCAGGTACATATTACTATTTGTGGAATCACCAAGATCAGCGGGTGAAAGTTAATGAATGAAAAAGATATTCCTGCAATTTTCCAGTAAACTTATTTTAAATTTTTCGATTTAGTTAATTTAATTTTGCGAAACAAAAAAGAAAGAAAAAGAATGGGAATACTTACCTTCTAGGAGACATCTATAGAACTGCCGTACATCTGGCGTGTGCTTCTGTGAATCCCGCTACACAGAAATGCAATGTACCTATGTGATGTCGCATGCGTACGACTTCACATTGGCATTGATCATCTTTTTCTTACCGTTTTGAATTTTGAATATGTGGAACTCTCTATTTACATTACATTTTATTTCTTTCTGATAAGCGGCGCGTTGGTAGTGAAAGCTAAACTATTTTGATTTGTGTTTTTAATACGCCATTAAACGCATATTTTTGCACTTTATTGTTAACTACAGTCCCTAACTTAGACCGTAGGTTGGTTAGTTGGTTGGTTGATGGTTTGTGGTGCAAGGCCCTCAAAGGGCCAAAGAGCGCCTTAGAACGTAGATAGGGTATTCTTATAAGTAAAAACCTGAACTTTTTACGAAAATTTGGCATGGGGCTCCTTTGACCCGGGCCCCGACCTCTTCCAAAAACCGTCTAGCGTCTAAGTTAGATAACCATGTGTAGTATACCGAATCTGGTTGTTCTAAATTGAAAACTGTACATTTTACGAAATTTTAATGAGGAGGGGGGGGCTCTTACCCCCGGGTTCCAACCCTTTCCCAAAACCGTCTAGCGTCTAAGTTAGAGTTTCATGATACCAAATTTGGTGGTTCTGAATTGAAAACTGTAGTTTTTAAGAAAATGTTTTATGTCTGTGTGTGTGCGGGGGCTCTGACCCCCGTGCCTTGACACGTCCTCAAAACCGTCGACCGTCTAAGTTAAGGTATCATGAGATAGTTAACCAAATTTGGTGGTTCTAAATTGAAAACTAGATTTGGCGATTTTTTTATGAAAGGGGTCCTTACCCCGTTCACAAAAAAATTTGCAACCCCTTCGAAAATCGTCTAGCGTCAAAGTTAGAGTACAATGAGATAGTATACCAAATCTGGTAGTTCTAAATTGAAAACTGTAGACTTTACGAAATTTTTATTGGGGGGGGGCTCCAACCCCTTCCAAAGACCGCCTAGCGTCTAAGTTAGTGTTTCATGATATCATATTTGATGGTTCTGAATTGAAAACTGTAGATTTTATGAAAAAAATTATGGGGGTCTCTGACCCCCTGGCCTTGAACCGATCCAAAAACGATCTACCGTCTAAGTTAGAGTACCATGAGATAGTAAACCAAATTTGGTGGCTCTAAATTAAAAACTGTAGATTTTACGATTTTTTTATGAGGGGGCACCGACCCCTAGGGCTCCAACCCCTTCCAAAAACCGTCTAGCGAATAAGTTAGAGTTTCATGATACCAAATTTGATGGTTCTGAAATAAAAACTAGATTTTACGAACATTTTGTATGTATGTGGCGGGGGAAGGCTCCGACCCCCCGGGCATTGACCAGTTCCAAAGACCGTCGACCGTGTAAGTTAGAGTACCATGAGATAGTATACCAAATTTGATGATTCTAAATTCAAAACTAGATTTTGCGATTTTTTATGAAGGGGGCCCCTACCTCTCCTCCGGCTGCAACCCCTTGCTAAAATGGTCTACCGTCTAAGTTAGACGGTAGACCGTTTTCCATGAGACAGTATACCAAATTTGGTGATTCTAAATTGGAAACTGTAGATTTTACGAATTCTTTTTATTGGGAGGGGGCTCTGACCTCTGGGCTCCAACCCCTTTCAAAAACCGTCTAGCGTCTAAGTTAGAGTACCATAAGATAGTATACCAGATTTGGTGGTTCTAAATTGAAATTTATAGATTTTTCGAAAATTTTATGACGGGGGGGGGGCTCTTACCCCCGGGCTCCAACCCCTTCCAAAAACCGTCTAGCGTCTAAGTTTGAGTTTCATAAATCCATACTTAATGGTTCTTAACTGAAAACTGTAGATTTTACAAAAAAAATTACGGGGAGGGGGGGTCTGACCCCCGGGCCTCGACCTGTTCCAAAAACGGTCTACCGTCTAAGTTAGAGTACCATGAGATAGTATACAAAATTTAGTGGTTCTAAATTGAAAACTATAGATTTTACGCGGCATTTTTATGGGGGGGGGGCTCTTACCCCCCTGGCTCCAACCCCGTCCAAAAACCGTCTAGCGTCTAAGTTAGTGTACTATGAGACAGTATACCAGATTTGGTGGTTCTGAATTGAAAACTGTAGTTTTTAAGAGAATTTTGTATGTGGGGGGCTCTGACCCTCCGGGCCTTTACCCGTTCAAAAAACGGTCTGTCGTCTAAGTTAGAGTACCATGAGATAGTATACGAAATTTGTAGTTCTAAATTGAAAACTGTAGATTTTGCGAATTTTTTTTATGAGGGGTGCCCTTACCCCCCGGGCTGCAACTCCTTCAAAAAATCGTCTAGCGTCTAAGTTAGAGTACCATGAGATAGTATACCAGATTTGGTGGTTCTGAATTGAAAACTGTAGTTTTTAAGAAAATTTTTTATGTGGGGGCTCTGACCCCCGGTCCTTGACCCGTTCCAAAAACGGTCTACTGTCTAAGTTAGAGTACCATGAGATAGTATACCAAATTTGGTGGTTCTAAATTGAAAACTGTAGATTTTACGAAAAAGTTTTTATTCGGGGGTTGTCTGATCCCCGGGCTCCAACCCCTTCCAAAAACCGTCTAGCGTCTAAGTTAGAGTACCATGAGATCGTATACCAGATTAGGTGTTTCTGAATTGAAAACTGTAGTGTTTAAGAACATTTTGTATATGGGGGCTCTGACCCCCGGGCCTTGACCCGTTCCAAAAACGGTCTGCCGTCTAAGTTAGAGTACCATAAGATAGTATTCCAAATTTGGTGGTTCTAAGATGAAAACTGTAAATTTTACGAAAATTTTTATGAGAGGTGTGTCTCCGACCCCGCGGGCTCCAACCCCTTCCTAAAACCGTTTAGCGTCTAAATTAGAGTTTCATTATACCGAATTTGATGGTTCTGAAATGAAAACTAGATTTTACGAAAATTGTGTATGTATGTGGGGTTGAGGTATGGAAGCCTCTGACTACCCGGGCCTTGACCCGTTCCAAAAACCGACAACCGTCTAAGTTAGAGTACCATGAGATACGATACCTGATTTGGTGGTTCGGAATTGAAAACTGTAGATCTTACGAATATTTTGTGTATGGTGGGCTCTGACCAACCGGGCCTCTGCCCCGTTTCAAAAACCGTCTACCGTCTAAGTTAGAGTACCATGAGATAATATACCAAATTTGGTAGTTCTAAATTGAAAACTAGATTTTACGGCAAGTCTGTAGGGTGGGCTCTGACCCCCCCCCCCCCCGTCTCCATCGGCTTCCCAAAACCGTCTACAGTCTAAGTTAGAATACCACGAGATAGTATACCAGATTTGGTGGTTCTGAATTGAAAACTGTAGATTTTACGAAAATTTTGTATATGGGGGGCTCTGACCAGCCGGGTCCTGCCCCGTTCCAAAAACCATCTACCGTCTAATATTTTTAGTGCCAAAGAAAAACCTAATATTCATATCCTGTCTGCGTGTCCAAACTTTATAAATTTGATCAGAGAGCAAGACGTTCGAAATCGTATGTTTTCCTGCATTCGTTTTGTATGTAACCAAAAAGCTGTGAACGCGACGAATTGACGTAGTCGACGAATTTGTCCGCGACGAATTGACGCTCGACGAATCGTCGTGGTCGACGAATTGACGCGCGACGAATTGACGTAGGCGACGAATTGACGCGCGAGGAATTGACGTAGAACCAAAATGCGATAGAAACCCTTCTGTAGAGTTATAATAACTGATATGTAACAGCAGTGACGTTGTCCGAGGTTGGAATACACAGCAGTAGCACACATCATTTCTTGCCGTATTTAATCGAATAATTGGTTTGTATATATATGAATTCATTTTGCTCTGATTTCGTTATTGTTTAACGAAGGGCAATAGTTTACCTCAAGAAATGCTAGGTGGTGTCAATGCTGAAATGCAAGTCATATTTGAAGCTTATTGTATTGAAAACACATGTAGAAATACGAACACCCCTCTCGAAGGCTCACTGGAACTCAGAGGGTTTCATTTCTCCTTTTCTTAAAATATGGTGTTTCCCTAATATACACTGACGAGCAATTGAATTAGAGATACCTGTCTAGTAACGTGTAGTACCACATTTCATCCTGATGACGGCGACGATTCGTCTCGGCATGGACTCGACAAGACACCGGAAGCGTTGGGTAATCATACGGATCCACGTCCCCTTAACAAGCTCCCACAGTTTACGAAAATTTGATGGAGGGGGTCAGAGCCTCAAACATATCTCTCGATGGCTTCCCAGATGTGCTCGATAGGATTGAGGTCAGGTGACTTAGCTTGCCAAGTAAGCGAGGTCACGTCGGTGGGGTGTTCATCCAACCATTCGGATACAATTCGGGAGCGATGGCACGGTGCATTGTCTTGTTGCAGGATGAGGTTTCCAGTGGGATGTTGATGACGCACAAACAGTAGCAAATGGTCGTCCAGAATATCCCGGTAACGTTGACCTGTGAGGGACGATATGACACGTACCAAAGGTCCCATTTCAGTCGATGTAAACAGTCCCCAGACCAGAATGCCACTCTCACTAGCTTGAAGACTACCCTGCTGGCAAGAAGGATCCATCGCTTCATGTGGTTTGCGCCTTACTCGTATCCTGCCATCCGCATGTACAAACGTGATTCTCGATTCATCCGTTCAGGCAACAATTTTCCACATGTCTAGGGTCCAGGGGCGATGCTCTCGCGCCCATGCTAATCTTTGCACCTTGTGATGTGCGGTCAGCAGCGGTACCCTCGTGGGACGATGGTTTCTGCACCCCATAGCGAAGAGATGGTTCTGGATGGTGTGGCTGCTTACACGTTTTTGTGCACCAGCGTTAAATTGCCGAGTGATTTCTTGAATTGTGGCCCGTCTATCCGCTGGTACAATTCGCTCATCCACACGCTATTGTCCACGGCAGATTCGATGTACTCACGGTGCACCCGTGACACAGTGGCTCGTGAAAATCGCAATGCCTGTACGACTTCCGAGATGGAGTGACCCATTCGTCGGGCCTTGACAATTTTTCCACGATCAAACGCATTTAGATCCTTCGTGGTATCCATACTGCGTCCGATTCTTTCTGATTCCCGTCGCATCACTCCTTATATTGTCGGATCGCTGCATACGTCATGTCGTTTCCGTTTACAGAGGCGCCCACAGCGCCACATTTGCATAACGCCAGCTGTCTCTAATTCAATTGCTCTTCAGTGCATAAGTTTTCATAATGCCTTTGTTGGAATATGTGTCAGACTTTCTCCAATTTGTCGTTGAAAAATGCACCACAAGATCGCATATTACACTTTCCTTCGTTTATTAATCTTCTACTCCGCTGCCTTTGAAATCAATTGAAACGTCGTTCTTTGCCGTTTTGATGGCATCCTTTTCCAGATAACCTACAAGCAAAACTCCAACTTTGTCCCAGAAGACAGAAGCCAGCACTCTGCTTGATGGTTTTTTGTCTTGAATTTCTTTGGACGCGAGGAATCGTTCCTTGTGCTTTCATTCTTTGGACGCGAGGAATCGTTCCTTGTGCTTTCATTCTTTGGACGCGAGGAATCGTTCCTTGTGCTTTCATTCTTTGGACGCGAGGAATCGTTCCTTGTGCTTTCATTCTTTGGACGCGAGGAATCGTTCCTTGTGCTTTCATTCTTTGGACGCGAGGAATCGTTCCTTGTGCTTTCATTCTTTGGACGCGAGGAATCGTTCCTTGTGCTTTCATTCTTTGGACTGTTCTTTCGTTTCTGGATGAAATATATGAATCTATGTCTCTTCCACAGTTACGTGACGGTTCAAAAATCTCACACGGTCTCGCGTAGATCGGTTAAAATGGTTTGTAAAGCAATCACTCAATCTCACTTCTGGTCAACATTGAGATATTTGGGAACCCATTTGCTTGAGAGCTTTCTCATGCCTAAAATAACGTGAGTGATATAGCCTACTCGGATATCGGTAGTATCTATCGGTAGTATCTCTACTATTATTTTAGAGAATATAATTCCATCATTCAGGTTCAAGGAACGAATAGTATCTGTGTTTTCTGGAATTGTCACTTGTGTCGGTCTCACAGAAGGTTCTTCGACGACGGTGTTCAAATGTTCTGTACTGAACCTTGTAACTCAGTTTTAACAGTACAGGATGAAAGACACTTATCACCTAACGTAATCGATATTTCGTCATAACTTTTTTTTGTTTCTGTTATATTTTAGGAAGATAAATTTCATCACTGCTCGGCACTCCTTTGCGGTGAAATCTGTGCTACTTTCCATCATTGTAATTTCAGATCTGCAAAGATATATGAAACTTTCATGACGAATAACCTTTACATCTTTTTTCCCATGCCCATGTTCTCTGGCCTGGAAATGTTCGTTCAGACGTCAAAATGTCTCAGTTTTAATCTGTTACTACTGCTCCTCTTGTCATTCTACCATCTATCAAATTTGAGACGTGGTTGAACCTAATCCATCGTGCACATATTATCGTTCATGAGGAGCTATAGATGAAGAGTAACTAAATGCTTAAACATCATACTCCGCAGCACGAAGGAGAATGTTAATTTTGAAAAAGTAGTCCTTGAGAATTTTGCACAAGATTCTGCCAATTCTGTCAGGGAATGTCTTGCTGAAAATTCAAACCATATTCACCATCATGATTTGGAGCCCAAACAACAATCCATGTAGTGGAAGCATTTTGTTCCTTCCCGCCAAAGTATTTCAATAAACATATGTGTTGGGAAGGTGTTCGCATCATTTTTAGGGTCAGTGAAGGTGTGATCCTCGTCGATCACACGGACCCCAAGAGAAAAACAACAATGATTGCTATTGTGACCAACTACTTCGAAGGCACCACACACAGCTTTAGAACGGCGAAAATCTTTCCAGAGGAGCCTCTGATATCAGAACAATGCTTAGAAATACAACCGTCACAAACTTATAAATATGCATCGAGATCTGCACTTCAAATTGATGCCTTTTGAACACTCTTCTGCCGATATCGCCTTTCCTGGTTATCATTAATTACCACAACTACTAAATATATTCCAAAAGAGATATTTTTCTGAGACAAATCAGAATTTTAAGTGCCCTATAAATCCATGTTTTAGAGAACCTGATAGCAATTAGAGGGAATTGAAGCAGCTGAATGACACATACTAAGGAAGTACAATACAACGGACCGGCGTGGTGGCGCAGTGGTCTAAACAACGGCTTATGACCATTTGTTTGGGAATGGTACGGGTTAGAATCTCTGTCAGGTATAGATATCGTGTTTGTCTTACGGCACTGGTTTTCTTCCATCCCTGGAACCATTACCCATAAATTAGTGAGGAGTGAGTACCTATAGCCTATCGATTTGTTCACGGTGGTCGTTATACTTTCAATAAAAAAAAAAGACTAAATGGGAATTATATAGAATAATCCCAAAGGCCTCTTCATACAGCGCTACTACTTTTATAGCGTAATCTCATATCTCATGATTAGAGGCCTTGAGATGGCTGTATGGTGGATAACCCTTTGACGTAAAGTAATTTTATCATCAACGAATTCCATAACATAAAGATAATTGTTTAAATATCTCTTTTCTTAAATATAGCAATGTAAGCATACAGCAAAATTGAAAGGGTGAAGAACTTATGACTGAGAAAGGAAAAATAATTTTGCTAGGTACGAAATCCAACATTTTATAACTCTACAAGCGCGAGACAACTCTCTGAAATCTATGTTTTACCGAAATCATTTGATAACAGGGCTATACACAAATTAGGAAATAATTTTATTTATAAGCAAATGAATTGGAAAAAAATATGAAACGTCTGAGAAAGAGAGAAATATAAATGATATAAAATTTTCAGGAATTTTTATTTTGTCAAAAACAGTAAAGATTATTTCCATGCTTATCGCTTTAATATACGTATTTCCATTTGACACCAAGGTTTAGCACTTTAAAGTACATTAACACAAACCCCATGTAAAAGTCACGTTTGGATAAAAACATTCTTAAAAGGAGCTTGTGGCTTGACAGTTCATGAACAAACGTTCAAAATACGTTAATAAATGTGTCTTCTCTCTAGGGGAAAGACCTAATTCAAATTTCGCCGTGTATTCTGGAATTTTGTGTGTAAGGTGAAATGCTAATCTTATTTTGGTTTGCAAGCGGATGTTCTTAAATTATTACGGAACTGAATGCATGGAAATGAGAGAAACTATTTAGCTACTCAAACTTTGGAGTAGCAGCAATGTGATGTTTTATTAATTAATAACAAGAAATTGTACACCAACAATAATAAACAAGAAAAAGTGACATCGAATTTTCGAGTGTAATAAACACGTCTTTTGAATCCGTTCTGACGCAAATTAAATTTATCAAAGCTTTTCAAAGTCAATGGAATCGGTATGGAAAACAATATTATCAGACGGAAGAAAGAGGTTTTTCAATAGGGTCTTTAATCCCTCAGATATTGCTGTAAACCGAATCGTGAGCTTATGAACTTTTAGAAACAGAGTTATCGACAAAAATAAGATGTGACGTTACGTCCCTTGGTGGGAAAACCATGTATTATTTTAGGAAGAAATTGTTCACAAAAGGTTTATCTATATGAGCGGTATCGGTCCAAGAAAAAAAAGTTTAGTCGAGTTTTGAGGAGCCCAGACTTTGCTACAAATACATCAGAAGTAGAAATTAACACTTCTGACCCCTGGTGGCCAAACCACTCTTTACCAACCATTAGAAATTACGTGAAAAATATTTTCCGTCAGATCTTGTATGCGATACAGGAAGAAATTTTCAAATCGGAGTTTTACGAGCAGAAAACGCAATTTACCATTGTGCGCCCTAGCGGAAAGTCTATGATTTACTTGAAAATCTTAAATTTATAGGAAAAACATTTCGAATCGGAAACACTATCCAAGAAAGGAAGACTTTTTCAAATCGGACTTTTAGAAGTAGAGATATTGACAAAAATAAGATATACATCTACTCCCCTGCCGTAGAAACCATGCATTATTTCAAGAAGAAAATGTTCCTAAAATGTTTGTCGACATGAGTAGGATCGGTCCACAAAAAACTTTTTTACAATTGAGATTTCAGAAGCTCATATTTGGCTCCAATTACATCAGAAGCGGAAATTAAGACTTACCTGGTGGCCAAACAATTTTTTACAAAAATTTGAAATTACGTGCAAACGATTTCCCATCAGCAGCTGCTTCAGGTGCAGAAAGAATTTTTCAGATCGGAGATTTAGAAGCAGAGATATAGGGGAAAACGCAATTTAACTTTACGCTCCTTAGCGGAAAGTCTATGAACTACTTGAAAATTTTGAATTTATGGGAAAAACATGTCACGCTAGAAACACTATCCAACGAAGAAGGAATTTTTTAAATCGGACTCTTAGAAGTCGAGATTGACAAAAATAAGATATACATCTACGCCACCTGGCGTAGAAACCGTGCACTATTTTTAGAAGAAAATGTTTCTAAAAAGATTGTGGACATGAGTAGTATCGGTCTACAAGCGATGTTATTTTCAATCGAGAATTTAGAAGCTCATATTTTGCTGCAAATACTTCAGAAGCCAAAATTAAGGTTTACGCCCCCTGGTGGCCAAACAATTTTTTTACAAAAATTAGAAATTATGGGCAAAGATTTCCCATCAGGAGCTGCATCCGTTGCAGAAAGAAGTTTTCAGATCGGAGATTTAGAAGGAGAGATATAAGGGAAAACGCAATTTATCTTTACGCCCCCTAGCGAAAAGTCTATGAATTACTTGAAAATTTTGAAATTATATGAAAAACATGTCACACGGAAAACACTATCCAACAAAGAAGGAATTTTTCAAATCGGACTCATAGAAGTTGAGATATAGACAAAAATAATACATACATCTACGCCCTCTGGCGGAGAAACTGTGGAATATTTTAGGAAGAAAATATTCCGAAAAGGTTTATCGATGTGAGGGGCATCAGTCCACTACGAATTTTTTCAATCGATATTTTAAAAGTCCAGATTTTATGGCAAATACATCAGAAGCGAAAATTACCATTTACAACCCCTGGTGGCCAAAGTGTTCTTTACCAAAAATTCGAAATTATATGCAAAAGATTGTGTATCAGGAGATGTATCCGCTGAAAAAAAATACCAAATCGGACTTTTAGAAGAAGAGTTATAAAAAAAAAATACAATTTACTTTTACGCCCACTAGCGCAAAATCTAGGCGTAATTTTAAAAGAACCTATATCCAAAATACTCTTCGACATAAATGGAATCGAAAGATAAAAGATTTTCTTCAATCGGATGTTTAGAAGCAAATATGTGGAATAAAACGTATTTTTGGATTCGATATCATCTGCATTTATGCCCTCTAGCGGCGAAATTGTACAGCGTAGAAAGAAAACGAAATAAAGGATCATCATTCGCATATCTCAAGCATTCGAATGCAAAAAGAATTTTTCATATCGGACTAAGAGTTGCAGAGATACCGTGGGTACAGACGGACGGACGGACGGACAAACCGATAACATAAGCACGATCTTTTTTTACAAAAGACGTGCTAAAAAAGTACAACTGTATTAGTGATCTGAATTTCTTGGCGTATAATGGAAATGAAAGTTTCGAGGCTTTCGCTCATCAACCTAATGATTTTTTCAAGGAAGGTAGAGAGCAAACTGAAGGTAGATAACTTGCTGTCTGCTTTCCTTTAAAAAAATGATCTCGTTCATATGCGAAAGCTTGGAAGCTTTGATTTATATTCTACGCCAAGAAATTCGGACCACTGGTAGAGTTGTACTATTTTGAGTGATCTTTTTGCATTTATTTCTTCCGATATTTATTTTAGCGTGTAAAGGACAAATTATTATAAATGGAATAACAATGACTTTTTGTAATATAAAGAGTAAATAATTACATTAACGGATTTCCGGAATACGCTTCTTGTAGATGTATGTAGCTGAGGGTTGTAAACCTCCCATAGCACATATGCTGTACAATTTTCAATGTTGGAGATTTGAAAAGAAATTTATCAGATTAATAAGCAATCTACGCGACTCGGTTGTTCAGAAGTTTCTCTATCCGTAGATGTGTTAAGAGCCATTTGGAGCAAAAATTACACTGCTGTGTAATTTTTTGCTCCCCAAAAATATATATAATAATAATAATGGCCCATTTTCATTATGTTCTTAGAATGGGTGCTGTGTTTGCTATACTAGCTGGATTAACGTATTGGTTCCCTTTATTTTTTGGGACTATGATAGATCCTAGGCGAATGAAGCTTCAATTTTTTATGATATTTATTGGTGTAAATTTAACGTTTTTCCCTCAACATTTTTTGGGATTAAACGGTATGCCTCGTAGTTATTCGGATTATCCGGATAGTTTTTTGGTTTGGAATGTGGTTTGTTCTCTAGTTTTTTGGTTTGGAATGTGGTTTCTTAATTTTTAATAAGCGACAGACAATGTGAAAAACAATGAAACATTTCATATCGGTACATATTTAGAGGAATGAGAATAATTGCTCCCTAAAATATGTATTTACAATTATATAAAAAAATTTGTGGTATACGAAGAACTTAAAATACAGTTCCAGTAACACTACTATGAGGAGTTATGATTTAATTGTCAAGAAATATGTATTATATTAACTGTAGCTCTAAAGGTGCTGTGACTCTTCCTTTCCCTACAAATACAGGTAAGCTAAACTGTAGAACTTCAATATATTCTATAATTTCAATATTTTTTAACATTTCAAATGAAACTTTGAATATCTGAAAATTTTAGAATTGTGCTGGGGGTAATGATGAACGGTAATCTGTGACATGTCAGATATTTCTATTATTTATCAGATACATCTAACACTTTAGCCGGCCGATGTACCTGAAACCAATGATGCCCACAGTTTTGGGGCGTTCCTGAACAGAAATGACCACATACAGCAAATGCCGTATTTTACAAAAAGCTACGTCCAAACAATTCCTTTCTGTCTCTCATCACCGCAGTACGAGCCTTAAACCTATTAACGGTGATAAGTGATCTCCTTCCAGTTCTCTTTTCTGTGCTCCATGGCTCAAGACATGGTAGGGAAGGACTGATCCCCTTGGCATAAGCAGCATGCCACTTCATAGGAACAAGTGACTCAAGCATCTTCTGCCTCCTTTTTTAGGTTCGTTGCCGTTTTTACAGCCTTCTGAGCACGTAATCACTCAGAAGGGATTAGTAACTCAGAAATCACTTTCAGCAGGTAATCTCTCAGAAAGGATTAGGTCCATCAATCCGCTACACACTCTTTTATCAACAATATCAAGTGAAAAGGAACACTTTCTGATGCTCAGGTTTACTCATTGCTGCCGCGTTCAGCCCACTTCTCAGACAGGGAGCATATATGTTCCAGCTGATTTTAGTCTATTTTGCCAACATGAGTTAACTCGTTCCAGGCATTTAAAAGGGTTAATTGCCTTAAATATTTTACTTTTATTTTTTTTTTGATTGGAGGTTTAACGACCACCGTGTGCAACTCAATGGGCTATAAGCAGTCGCCCGTCCCTAATTTAGGGTCACTGGTTCCAGGGAAGGGAGAGAGCCAGTGCCGTAACACAAACACAGCATCCATGCCTGACCGGGACTCGAACCCGGACCCCTTACGGACGAATGATCAGAGGCCAACGCCTTAGACCACTGCGCCACCGGGGCGGCATATATGTTTTACTTTAAGAGTCATGTATTAATATCAAGGTATGAACTAAAATATCTGTGAAATTCAGACCACCCAAACTGAATAAGTAGAAAAATTAAAATCAAAGAATTATATTTCTTCATACACTGGCGGAAAGTGAAAAGAGAACACCAAGAAGGAATTGGCGGACGATCATGAAATTTACATATGTTAATGGGGTCGAGTTTACGTAGGTGTGATGTTAATTTAGGGACCAACCGGTGAGCACTTATGCCACAGCGCGGCATGATATGCAAATTATGGTCGGTGGTATTTAAGGAGTACGGCGAAGTGAATGTAATCAGTCGTCGGCGTACGGACACGTGCGAAGACCCTGAAGAAACTGCAATGCCTGGACATGGAAGACGTGTACAATTTCAGCAGTTATTCGACTTCGAGCGAGGTCATCTAGCCGGACTCCGCGAGGCCGGGTTTTCGTATCGTCGTATTGCGGAGCGAATTGGACGGTTAGTATTGGTGGTGGTACGATGGTGGCGAAGATGATCCGAGGAAAATTCCTACACGAGAAGCCGTGGAACCGGGAGTCACAGACGGACTGATGAGCGTACCAATCGACGCATAAGAAAAGCGGCGTTGTCAAGCAGAACGTCCACTGCGACGCAAATCCGAGCTGCCGTTGCACCTGGGGTAAATGTGCGAACAATCCGCAAACGTCAACTGGATGCAGGACTACGTGCACGTGTGCCTCTGACACGAGTACCTCTGACTCCAGCCCACCGTCAGGAACGGCTGCAGTGGTGTCGCCAACGTCTGCACTGGAGAACGTTATGGCGATCTGTCGTGTTCAGCGATGAAAGCAGATTCTTCTTGGGAGCCTTCGATGGCCGTATGCATTTTCGCAGACGCACAGGAGAGCATCTCCACCCTTCTTGCATCAGCCAGCGACACACAGGGCCTACAACTAGTCTGCTGGTGTGCGGGACGCTCAGCTATTACTCCCGTACAGAACTAGTGTTTGTACCGGGTACGCTAAACAGCACCTCCTATATCAACAACATCATTCAGCCCGTTGTTGTGCCATTTGTAAGGTCCGTCCATCGTGGTGTTTTCCAGCAAGATAACGCACGCCCAAACACGGCACGTGCAAATCAACATGCACATCAGGGTGTGAGACAACTTCCTTGGCTTGCACGTTCACCGGATTTGTTCCAAATTGAGCACGTGTGGGATTTTATGGGACAACAACTTATCCGGTCTCCACGGCCAGCCACGACCATCCCCGATTTACGCGTCCAGGTTGCGGATGCTTGGAACTCAATATCCCAAATTTACATCCAATATCTGTACGAGAGACTCCATGCCAGAATTGCACATTGTAACGCAGTTCATTGCGTTTTAACCTCGTACTCACCAGGTTACATGGAAATGTGAGTTTTGAGTTTACCAGCAAATACAGCTGTATTTTGCCTTAATATTTTGATCACGCTATCCTCTGTATTCCGTTATTATGCTGTATAAATTTCGTTGGTATCAGACGTCTCCTTCTGGTGCTCTTTTTTCACTTTCCGCCAGTGTATGTAGTAAATCAAGTTAGCAATAGTATTTTGAAAATGTTTCTTTCTGTTCCTCTAGCGGTGAATTATGACTTATGCAGAATCCCTGTTTCAAACGGTTTGCAGTAAATAGTGATAAACATTTAACATGTGAAAATGATTTTTGTAAGTGAATTAAGCTGCACTTCTCTATGTGAATTGGGGATTATTTACAAAAATGGTTATTTTTTGCGTTTGAAAAACACCGGACAAACAATTTACAAATAAAATTCTAAGGAGCACGCAATTTATTTTATCACAATATTTTTCAAAGGTACTGGCAACTAATACATAATATCCTCTTTTAGTATAATTTTGCTTCCTTTAAAATTTAGGCAGAGCACATGAAAAAATAACGACTCTGTTTTACCTTAATAATTGTTGACAAAGAAATAAAAATAAATAAGTTAGAGTAAAAACATTTGACATAGCCGTTCATGTCTTTAAAAAATCCCTTTTAAAGACCAAAGTTCATAAGAATTGGGAGTTGCTCAAGAAATGCATATAACTTATTAAAGCCATTTAAGCTTAGTGAATCTTTGTGCCAAATAAATAAACGGATTTAATACGCATTATGATTTTCTTGAATACTGAGGATCTTGTCTATTTAAATTACAGTTGCAAGTGTTTGACTGGATGCTTAACAACCACCGTGAGCAACTCAGTGTGCCATAAGATGTCGCCCGTCCCTAATTTAGGAACGCTGGTTCCAGGAAAGGGTGATAGCCAGGGCCGTAAGACAAACACAACATCCATGACTCACTGGGATTCTGCCACTGATGCATCTCAGCCAATGATCAGAAGACATGGCTTAGACCACTGCGTCACCGTTGTTAGGAAGATAATTATAGAGTCTATTAAAACCAGTAGGACGTGCTTCGTTCATTTATTACAATTTGTCACTGGCAAGTGAAATGCTTTGACATCTGAAATAGAGTACTAGACTTTCTTTTGATGGCATAAGAATGATAATTTTCCTTAATTATTTACAAAAAAGCAAATGTTAAATGCATTAGATGGATATATTGCTTCATGAATTATTAAGGTTCTTCAACATGACATTCGTTTTCCCATATCTCTAGAATTGTTTTTTTTCTCTCTGGAAATTACCGGAGGGGTTTCCAAATTCTTTTTGCGTCACGATAATAAAATCTTGATTTTCTATGCTTCATTGGCATAGCTCCATGGAGCGTCACATAAATCAATGAGCTTTGAGTGACATACGGCAATGAGAACTGACTTCCATGCATTGAAACCATTTCGCAATGCACACACACTGCAAAATAGTTTCAACAGAGGGAAGTGCAATGTTCTGACTTAAGCATTTTTTAAATTTATTTCTCATATCTCTTCCGGAAGAATTTGTTCCCCAGTTGCTGTAAAGGTATCTATTTATTTTGGTCACATATGCATTTCTATTGCTGGTTCACGTGTATTCATTTCCAGCAATACATCAAGTACATTACTTTGGAAAGTTTTAATTTTTTTTTTAAATTACTCTTTAAATTCACTGTCTATTAAATTTCGTTAACTTCATCTTCGTAGGAAATAAAGCACTGGTACATAATTTTGAAAGTGCTGCCTGCTTCACATCAGTAAATTGCTTAAGATACATAGAACAAATTATTCCGTCATTGTGGGCCGTTTTGAAAATACCGCATATCTCAGGTGACGAAGGAAATTTAGTCCATCTTAGAGAATTCCGGTGTGAGTGTTAATACGTGGAGAAATCCATTTTTAATTTTATACTATGCGTATGCATTGCTGAAAAGTGAAATAACCCATTTTGAAAGGGTCAGGATACTGGAGGGCACAAACCGTTTTCTTTTAATTTTTTTCCTGCTAAATCCCGGTCCGTATGCATCGGGTGCAACAACACAACGCTTTTGGCGTCAGTGTTTGCTATATATTATCACAAGTTGTTTCAACTTCCCCGATGCAGTCAACCATCCACGCACATCGGTTTGGAATGGTTACCATGAATTCGAACAGCTAAAAGCCTTTACTGCTGGAATTCGACAGTCTGCAACGGCGAATAAATCATTCCAGTCACGACTCCAGCGGTGAACGAAAGTTTTGTGGAGGAAGATATGAGCACTTGGCAGACTTTGCGTTGCTTTACATTAGTCATAAGAGCGCATCGTCCTGCTCATCTAGAGGGATGTCATAGTTTGTACACGTGATGCTAGAGATTGCGCCATATCGTTTCACCGGAAAGCCCATTATCTGTTTTTGGTGACAACGCTATTGTACTCCCCGTCTGGCGATGGTACAGACATCGGAATGATCCAAGCATTTCATGAAGAGCCAACCTGGAGTCATCTTATGTGGAGCAATAACTTGGATCGCCAATCATTTTCAATAATCATACCGGACACGTTGTAACAAAAAGAAGAACATATTTCAGATTCACCATCGTTGAAGGAAAATAATACAACAGCCACATTCCGCATTAATTTCAAAGAGCATAACAATATTGTTTAGTTTCAGCAAATGGCTGATATAACTAATATTCCGACACCAAATATTAGAATACATAACGATGATATATTAATTTTCTCAACGCTTGCTGTACTCTTAATTTTTACAATATTTCAATAATCGGACGAATAATGCCACCTAATTTTCAATTTTTGGCTAAATCATTCACTGTACAATTTTGATTTATGCTGCTATTGACTGAAAATTAAATTTTGAAATGTGTATTTCTTCTTTGCCTTACAATATAATAAATATTTTCTTCAATACTGTCATTACTTGTTCTGCAGAATGCTGCGTAGAACTCTGAATATATTTACATCTTCACCCCAGTTCGCTTTCGTATCCAGTAGTCATGGACCACTAAATTCCATTTGAAAAAAACAAACATTACTATATCTTATAATTTTTTTACCACATGTGGCTTATGAAGACAGTCATGGAAAATTAATTTTTTGTGTGTACATTTGTATTAATTTTGTTTCAATATGCAAAAATTGAGGAACCGTCCCCAGAAACAACATTTTTCTACTGAAGAGATTATAACTTCAAAAATGATTTCACGACTAAAGAAAAATCTCAGAATAGTTTCTTGATGCAATTCGGTGTGCATTATCCTAAGAAAAAAGCACAGTAAGAACCGTGAAATGTGATATATTATCCGAATATGTTTTGCGGCGCTGTATGAAGTCTTTCTGACTACATGTTAAAAAAGCATCATGTTTATTCGTAGTTCTTATTAAAACAATATTAAAGACATAATGCCCAAATACATCTCATCTTCTGTACTTTTATTGTTTAGGCAAGGGAAAGTCATTCGTTCATATTCGATTCCTACATACATGCTAGCTAGTGCATTTGTTCTTCACTCCTACAGAGCGAAGACCTTTTTTCATAACTTAACACTTTCATCCTAAACATTTTTTATAAATTATACATAAACCTGATTTTCAACAATTAAGGGACAACTTCTGGGTTCTTTCAATTGTCAACCTTTTCTGAGATCTTCTGAGAAGTTCATATTTTCGTTATGTTCACATTAGGTTAATAAAATAACCATTACGAATGCAAGCTAGGTTTATGAATAAACCTTCTGTGTCGAAATGCCGACTCTGCAGGGATATGTGGAGCTCTCTCAAAAAAATTATAGTGAAGGCGTTGCGTGAGCAAACCTGCAAGGATCCAGCAGGTGTTTCACCCGGACATGATCGGTCCAGGGACCGGCTGGAGTCTGCTGTTCCAAAGAATAAGCACTTCCACCCTTTTGTCATAGCCCGCGTGTGCGAGGTGCTAATGGGCCTGGGTACTTTGTTTCGCGTCGGGCTGGGAGATTTATTCGCCAGCGCGATGCGGTTTGGGCCATTGTCATTTTTTGTTCCTCGGCTAAAAAATGCCTGCACTTTACCTGCAATGAGGGATCCATGCATTGGGAAATCAATACTTTATTTTCATGAGCCCTCTAACTGAGATGAAAAGTTAAATTATTTTTATTATTTACACTATGGTACAGAAACGCAACTTTAGTGCGTATGCTGCATTGATAACTCCGGGCCGGAATCATCGTTCTCCTCTTCGCAACATTTTTCGTTTTTGTTCAGTCTTCAACCATTATCCCATCTTTCCTCCGACGAAATCTTTGACCAAGCCGATGAGTCCCTGACTCGCATGGGTGACCGAGCAGGATCCTCAGCTTCTCCAAATCTAGAGCGACGAATTTTCTTCTACCTGAAAGGAAAGCATATTCGAGAATCATGTGGGCGGTGTTTGCGGATTGGGTCTCGCATCCGCACGCCCATTCACTCACGGCAAAACAGTGGAAAAACTCCGGCGATACACCATGGCCGGTACGTACCTCGTTCAGGAATCCATCTGATTCTGCACTCTTGGTCGAGATTCTGAGAAAGTTTTTCTCCACGTATACCCTTCGTCTCACCTTTTTTGCCACTCCACCAGCGTGCTTTTTCAACTGAGTCCGCACACTTTGCAGAGGTGTCCTCAGAAAATCAATATTCCCTTTTCCAGCAGCTAACTTCGCCAGCTGGAATTCTCGCTCATTTCCAGTGGCTCCTAAATGCATTCGAACCCAGTAGAAAGAAATCGCCGTGTCGCCTGCTGCTTCAACTCCATATTGCATCTCCCTGATCGAGGGAGTTTTGCATCTGGACCGGCCAAGCGCATTTAGGGCCGCTTGGATCTCAGAAAAAATACATATTTCACTTGCGCTTTTGCTCGGCAAAGCCCACAGCACTCTGATTGTTAGCAGTTCTGCCTGGAAGACAGAGAAGTTAGATAATAATCTAATCTGTGTCGCGTATGTCTCAATGCTATCCGAGGGTTTGTAATACCTTGCACCTACGCAACCATTTATCTTGGTGCAGTTCGGGAACAGTTCTCTCCCCACCGCCGAGGGAAGAAATATGTCCCACGTGGGACAAGTTTCTTTGGCAGGTTAGGAATCCCAGTCCTGCGTAAGCAACTCTATTTCGGACGACCGAAAGCGGTATCCTAGTAGTTCAGCGTCATTACTAAACCTGAGGGAGTCCATTGCTGTTTCCCTCTCAACCCCTAGGTCTTTCGGTACACACACAGTCAGCATTTGCAGTGCATCTGTGGAGGTTGTACGGACATACCTAGTTATACCCAGTAACGCTTCTCTCTGTATCTGGTTAAGACCTTGTTCATTATAACGGTGTCCGCTCACCATGCCGAACACCCATAGGTTAGAATTCTTTCAACCCCTCGCCTATGTACCATTTTTGTGTCTGGCCCAGGTAGTCGCCTTCCATTAATTCGATTCAGTATCATTGGACACTGTCTTTCATGGATTTTAAGTGACGGAGTTGTGACAATTTAGTATTTAGGATTCTTCATTACCCTTATTGCCGTTACCGTGCGCCCACTAAACCGACACTTAGGAGAGTGACCATCTTCTCGTGTTACGCAATAGCTAAAATTGTCGTTTTCTAGGAAGCGAAGCAAAGCTTGCACTCCTTGCCCCTCAATCTAACTGTGTTAGAGCAGTGTGTACCTTCTGCTCTATCACCTGTCTACCTGATGAGGACACTATTAGGATGAAGTCATTCGCATAAGCCTGCATCTACACTCCATCTTCGAGAGGAAGTTCGAGTGCAGAGTCCGCGATGATATTTCACCATATTGAGCCCGAGCAAGAGTCAATTTACAGTCTTTTACATACTCTCTACTAAAGATTTGAACACGGACTTCACACTCATACCTCCTTTCTCGGAGAAAGTCACTATCCAACAGGAACATATTCCTCGGGAAACAAAGATTTTCGGACGGTCGAAGACCAGTGGCAACCAGATCCTATAGAACGCTCTCTGCACGTCAAAGGAGACAAGGCAGGTGTGCAACCCTCTTTCTATATTTAGTTTTACCAACTGTGTAAGGCTGATCAGCGCTTGACTAGTACACCCCTGCCATATGAAACCGAATTGGCGGTTGGGCAGCTTTCGTTGGCCGACATGGAAGTGAGTAGCTCGGTTCACGATGACCTTTGCAACACCTTACTTAATTCTTAAAGCAGGCAAATCTACCTATAAGCCACTGGGTCTTCTCGGTTTTTGCCTTCCTTATTGAAGAAAACGATCAACGTGGTTTTTCAAATCTAAGAGAAATGCCATCTTTCCAGGCAATTCTTCAGCAAAACCCAAACCATTCTTAACAGGAGCCTTACCCACATTAAGGGTGTTAATTGCGACTTTTACCTCTGCTTATGTGAACGACGGCTCGTCTCCAGTGTCTGGCGGGATTCTGCAGCTCGCTCGAATTGATCGTTGTTCTATAGTATCCTCAGAATGTTTATTGGCCGAGAAGCGGTGATTCAGAACAACCTCCACTGTCTATCTCATAGTGGCGGTGTTATTGCCACTCCCTGTCTTGCAGATACCAATGACAGTAGGCCGGTGATGGAGCTCTTTGCTGCATTATAGGGAAATCCAAAGGGATTTTGTTCTGGAGTAGTCTCGCACAGTTGCCTTCAGTACAGTTTGCTCGATGCAGTCAATTCAGCAGAACTTACGCTGTCTATTTCATAGTGGCGATATTATTGCCAATCTCTGTTCTTCAGGTGACAATGACAGTGGACCGGTGTTGAAGTCCTTTGCTGCTTTATAAGGAATTCGAATGGGATTTCCTACTTGGGCAGTCTCGCATTTTTGTCTTCATTGCTCTCTCTTCGATGCAGTCAATGATCGCCTATACTTTTCGTCGGAGGGATCATATGCCTTTTTCAAGAGTTAACTCCGTCGGAGGTCAAACCTTCCCATCTGAATTCTGCATCTCCATAGTCTGGCCTTCTCTCTTAGTAGGCTGAGGTTTTCCGACAACCAGGAAAGCGAGGTTCTAGGTAGGCTTGCCCCCTCTTTTCTGCAACACTCACAGACGGAGATAATTTCCTCTGTGAGGTGACCGAAGCTTAGGCTCAGGTCATTTATACTTCCTATATCGGTGCAGCTTTTATCGCCGAGTAATTTAGCTAGCTGGGTTTTTAATTCCAAGAAATTAAGATTTTGGACGGGGAACGTATTCCTGGGATTCTTCCTAATTTTCTCTATCCTCATCTTGAAGGTTATTACAGTTATTGCTTTGTGCTCGCTGCAGCTCACGTCGTCCAGGACCTGACAAACCTAGAGAAATCAGAATTTCTAGGTTCGGGTGATAGTGAAATCGAATGAGGACGACGTGGAGACGCTGTCTGCATCATTGCTGATCAAGACGTTTTGACTCACTAGAAGGAAACTTAAATCCATCCGTATATCAATATTTCGCAGAAATTCATTCTAGGCAATTTACAAGAGGTTAGAGCTGAACTTTCCGTTCATTTACAAATTTCAAAAAATGTAACCGTCAAATAACGTTATTCATTATCCACAATTTTATTTCCATTTTTGCGACTCTGAATGGGTTTTCATGTTTTCTTTCAATCGTGGACACACCCATTGTCAGAATTTAAAAAGAACCATGATCCCGTTCATAGAGCGACATAATATCCTTCAAATGCTGGTGAAACGGAAATATTGTGTGATAACAGTGTTCATAAGTAAGTGTATGATTAGGAATATCTACTGTACGAGTGTTATTTTTAAAATATTCATTTGCTTTGTAGAGAACGAAATCCCTTCCACAGCTAATATTGAAATAATAACAGTTCTAGATTCAATATTTTAGGCGTGGCAGCCACTATAAGATTTATGGCAGTGGTCAAGACTCACGTTCTTTAGGGTTTTTAAAGAAATTTAACTTTTTGAGGTTTAAGAAATTGGTTCTCTTAACTTCTTGAAATTCAAATGTACTCTATATCATGAAGACATCACTGAATTTAAAAATATTGAATAATGGGAAAGTGTCCAGTTTGTCTGGTACGCAAAGTGTTTACACGTCGTGATTAACTATGTTTTTTTTTTTGAGAAAATGCATGTGCAACTGATAAAATGATGGACATAACTTCAATATCTCCGATTTGTAAGTACCCTCGTCAATTTTAGAAAAG
The DNA here is from genome assembly GCA_039090855.1 of Macrothele yani. Classification (NCBI taxonomy): domain Eukaryota; kingdom Metazoa; phylum Arthropoda; class Arachnida; order Araneae; family Macrothelidae; genus Macrothele; species Macrothele yani. The sequence continues at coordinate 162,397,672 of CM077034.1, read as the reverse complement.
CTCGAGAGTAAGTAGTAATTCACAGTCAATTTATATTCACATAGGTGTTTCCACTAACCTTGAATAATGGAACTTAATAGTTTGTGTCGTCTGTTTTAGAAAAAGCACTAACTTTATTTTCGCTTCGTAGAAATTTGTCGCGCGCTAATGAACCTATATACCGGAATTCATTATTTTTTTCACCATTAAATATATGCAAGAAAAAACTCCTACTATTTAGATAGACACAAGAAGTTACGAAAAAGTACTCGTGAAATTAATAAAAGCTTTTAGAGCGCGCAAGTATTTTTTCTTGGAACATGGATGACATCAGAAGGATATTTAAAGTCTCAATTTTGAAAATTCGAAGGAAAAACAGAAAAAAAATTAAGCTTCTACAGGGAAATGTGAACGCTGCAGAACGAAAAATATATGACATAAATTATCTGTATGTTAAAGCTCTATCACTGAATATGGAACATTTCAGTCAGTTTTGTAGAGGTGGGAATTCCGTTTCGCTGTATACACAAAGAACCAAATATTTCGAGTAATCTTTCTCGTTTGTTTGATCACTTAGTGATATAACTATTATGTGTTTCATAGGAAAGTTAAAGATACTCATCTTTAACAAAAGTAATTCCTTTATTGAAATATAAACACGATGTGCCAGAAAATTCACGTCTCTCATTAACATTAGGTATATATTGTCTTGGGGATTAAAAAACATAGTAATAAGAATTTCCTGCATTAATTAGGTTTCAGTTTTCTTTTGTTCGTCTTTACTCTGCGCTTGTTGCTAAATTAGTTTAAATGGAACATTATTTTATTGAAATAACAAATATCGTTCTGCTTTTTTACTGAAATAACAAATTATCGTTGTGATTTTCAGAGTAGATTTTATGGATCTTGAATGAGACTCATATACCTAATGTTTTTTGATCTCCCTTTAACTTCAATATGTACAGGTCCATTCTTTCATGTTTTTAATTTAAAGTCTAATTTTAGTATTTACTTGGAAAAATTTATTATATATAAAAAATTTAACTGAAATTATGGTTCTCAATATTTTCTCCAATTTCTTCGGTAGAGGTTAATATTCCTCATACTTTTACAGATATCAAACAGAAACAAATTGGAAAATTTACTCAAACTTCTGTTCCAAACTGTTATATGAATTACTTATCGGTGTTTAAGATAATTTTGATGATTTGGGTTTAAAACTTTCCGTTAGCTATTTTATTTACTTAAATAATGCATTTTGAGTGAAATCGCCTTGCATTTACGAGTGGCAACACTGCAGAGATACTGACATGTTTTTCCTGGTACAATAGCTAACAAATATGACACAAGATCAAGCTTGGTTTCATTGCCTTGAAACCAAAGTTTATTCGATGCTATTGCTTCAAAATTTAGTGTATAGCGCTCTCTACAAGATGCACAACACTAAGATTTTTCAACATCAATATAAAGTAATTTGTCTAAAATGTGATCCAAATTTTCAAAATTGCTTCCGGTGATATTGATTCACAATGACTGTGATAAAAAGCATATTAAGAATGACTGTGATTTGCTAGGATAAAAAAACACTTTAGAGCATGGTTTTCGAATGAGGAAAATTTACTGCCGATTGTTGAATCCTGGGGAGTCCACTGCTATTCATTACCAACCATAATATCTTAATTTTTATCTGTATACCTAAAACACGTTTTAACGGGCGACTGCGTGTTTCCACTCATGCGACGAACTGTCACAGCCAGTGAGGATCAACCAACCCTTGTGTATTAACCAAGATTCTGTGATTCTACTTTTCACATCCTGACATTTTCTGGGGAAAATTACGAGCCATCCTGCATATTACATCTACATTTTAATGTCAAACGTATTCGGACACCAAATTATTTTAGAACAAATGGCTTTATTATGGCAATTATTAGACAGTCTGTCCATTTTTTGCTTGTTTAAGAGCGGCAAGATCTGGAGACACTCTAGAAACTAATTTCTGGTACGTCTCAACAGGAAGCGAAAACGGTCGTTGCAGTCGATTTCGTTTCTGACGATTCAGATCATCCCAGATGTTTTTTTACAGTTACGTTCAGGATTGTAGGGAGGCAAGTCTTTCAATTCCGCCTCATTTCCAGGAAACTAATCGAGCACAACCAGTGCGGTGTGGCATGGAGCTCCATCGTGTTGGAAAAGACAACGGTCATTTTCATAATACTTCCACATTTTGGTACGGCAGAATTATCCAGAAAATCTAGCTAAAATTCAGAGTTTATGATTGTGGTAGAGTAACCAACAGGCCTAGTCCCATCCACAAAAACAACTCTATACCGTGAAGGAACCGCCTCCGAACTTACCAGTTGGAAGAAAACAGTCCGACGAAAATCGTTCGCATGGGCGTTTGTTAAACGCCAACAAGACCATCAGATTGAAAGACTGAAAGGAGTGACTCAACAAAAAAGTTGGAAGACACACTAGTCCAAACGGCATAGTGGTAATTATACGTGACTTGTGTGCCGCTGCTGTACCGTAATTACCTACACTGTCCAACCGTCTGAGGATAGTTTAAGTACTATCCGATCTGTTAAAACCATTTCCAACTTTGACAGCGAAGACTACGGTAGAGGAATTCCAGATTTCTTAACATTTCCTACCATAGCTATTCTGTCACGTTTCTGTCCGTTTTGCTGCCTAAATAAATGTTTTATTTCTCTGCTGTAATTGCTTCGTCCTACTTTTATCGCTTTACGGCATCACCTACTGTCGATACTGATGTGTGTAGTTTAGCTGTAAGGTCCGTATGAAAACGTTATTCAAATTATATCCTATGACCAGGCACGCTGGAACTCGGAACGTTTAGGTCCACGCGGCATATTCTATTCAAAGTTACTGATAACACGACAGAACATATCTGCTTTAAATACGTATCTCTGTCTCTTACAGCACCATTATGCGCAACCGTTCTTTGCATTTATCCAAATATAGGAAATATTTGGTAGAGTCAGAATGCTTTTGATGATATAACATACACCGCCGGAAAGTGAAAAAATAACACCAAGAAGGAATTGGCGGATGATCATAAAATTTACATATGTTAATAGGGTCGAGTTTACGTAGGTGGGATGTTAATTTCGGGACCAACCAGTGAGCGCTTACGCCACAGCACGGCATAATATGCAAATTATCGTCGGTGGTATCTAAGGAGTACGGCGAAGTGAATGTAATCAGTCGTCGGCGTACGGACACGTTCGAAGACCCTGAAGAAGCTGCAACGTCTGCACATGGAAGACGTGTATGATTTCAGCAGTTATCGGACTTTGAGCGAAGTCGTCTAGTCGGACTCCGGGAGGCCGGGTGGTCTTATCGTCGTATTGCGGAGCGAATTGGACGGGTAGTATCGGTGGTGGAACGATGGTGGCGTGGCGTAGATGGTCCGAGGAACATTCCCATACGAGAAGACGGGAAACCGGGAGTCACAGACGGACTGATGAGCGGACCGATCGACGCATAAGAAGAGCGGCGTTGTCAAGCAGAACATCCACTGCGACGCAAATCCGAGCTGCCGTTGCACATGAGGTGACTGTGCGAACAAATCGCAACCGTCTGCTGGATGCAGGACTACATGAACGTGAGCCTCTGGCATGTGTACCTCTGACACCAGCCCACCGTCAGAAACGGCTGCACTGGTGTCGCCAACGTCTGCACTGGAGAACGCAATGGCGATCTGTCGTGTTCAGCGATGAAAGCAGATTCTGCTTGGGAGCCTCCGATGGCCGTATGCGTGTTCGCAGACGCACAGGGGAGCGCATCCACCCTTCATGCATCCGCCAGCGATACACATGGCCTACACCTGGTCTTCTGGTGTGGGAAGCGATCAGCTATCACTCCCGTACACAACTAGTGTTTGTACCGGGTGCGTTAAACATGATTTCCTACATCAACAACATCATTCAGCACGTTGTTGTGCCATTTGAATGGTCGGTCCGTCGTGGTGTCTTCCAAGAAGATAACGCACGCCCACACACTGCACGTGCAACGCAACATGTCAGCGTGTGAGACAACATCCATGGCATGCACGTTCATCGGATTTGTCTCCCATTGAGCACGTGTGGGATTCTGTGGGACAACGACTTATCCGGTCTCCACGGCCAGCCACGACCATCTCCGATTTACCCGTCCAGTTTGAGGATGCTTGGAACTCAATACCCGAAACTTACATCCAACATCTGTACGACAGACTCCATGCCAGAATTGTACAGTGTGACGCAGTTCAACCTCGTATTAACCATGTTACATGGAAATGTTATTTTTCAGTTTGCCAGCAAATGCAGCTGTATTTTACCATAATATTTTGATCACATTATCCTCTGTATTCCGTTATTATGCTGTATAAATTTCGTCGGTTTCAGACGTTTACTTCTTGGTGTTCTTTTTTCATTTTCGCCAGTGTATTTCGGTACACGGTTTATAGTGGTGACGTCTACCTGATGCAGGATCCCTCACTTAGCTGTAAGCGATTCACCAACACTAATACATGCACTCACAAAGTTTTTCTATTAGATATTTTTGTCATTTTACGCCCCTGTTTGAGTGATGTAAATCTGATAGTCACGCCTTTCACATTGGTTTATCACTACCGTCAACCATGCGAACGCCAAAGAATCAGAGTTCAGGAAAATGTGAAACACTAGTTTCTGGTAAATTAAGCAGATAAACCATTAATTTACTGAATCTACTTGGTTCTTGCTTTTTGTTACATATCAAATTGAAAGTTTCTCAAGTGGTCGGCAAGATAACACCAACCGAACGAAAGAGTGATGTTTCAATAACGGAACAAAGGCTCAGATCAAGAAACAGGTAAAACAATCACGAAAGTTGCGAACAAGTTTGTCGTAGGTAAAGCTTATATGTAGACATATTAAGTACGTACCTAGGGTATGTATCTGTACATTCGTTCTGTATCAGTGAGGAATAAACCAAAACTTCTTAAAGTCACCTTATTTTGCTAAGACTAATAACTAATCTAGTGTTTGCTCTATTATCTGCAATATTGGACTTTTTATTAGTACGGTAGTCCAATAGATCGATAAAGGATTATTTAATGTGCCCATTGTAAAAGAGTGTTTTTGGCATTTCAGGAAGGTTTAAAAATGTTATAATAACAACGCGTTAGTTACAACCAAATTATGTACCGAGTTCTTTTCTGGAAATATATTCGTAGTACAAGACTATTATGTGATTAATTACACCTTCGATTAATTACAAAACATTCCTTAATCAAAAGAAAAAGTTGCAAGTATCTTAATAAAATATAGAGACTTAAAAAATAAAGTCAGACCGTAAGAACGCGCTATCAGCAATCGTTGAACTACTGAAGATGCAAATAATTTATAGCTTTATGGAAATATATAACCACAAAATAGCTCATTTCGCAGTATATCATTATCTGCCACAACAATTGGAAAATTCTTCAATCATTGGATTTACGTGGAGCTCTATATATATATATACTTCCACGTAAGGAAAACAATTTATGTAGAGAAGTAACCTTGGCCATTGTTAAAAACAGAGTACACCGCTTTCAGATAAATATTACGTTACTTAGATTTCGTATGCAGATCGGCTTGTCATACAATTAAGTTTTCATCCCAAAACTTCATTGCGCTTCAAAACTACAGAGTAGCAGAAAAAAATGGCATTAGACATGGTAACTCTTCTAGAACCAACATCGTGTATGAATGCCGTTATCTCAAAGTCTATTCCAATGGACAGTTCCTGTAATTGAGGTTTTTAACAAATGTATGCAAAGTTTTCACTTTTATCTGCTCAGCATCTGCAAATACCAAATTTAGAAAAAAATAATTTATAATCAAATTTAGAATTTTTCTTCCCCTTCGATATTGAATCAAGCGTAACCATATTCTTATTTTTCTCTTGTGTGCACATGATTAAAGATTGAAACATTTGCGTGACGTGAAGGATCAGGTTCCTTTGAGAATTCGAATTTCAGAAAATACAGTGCCCGTGCCACCTACTAACAGCTATTTTATTAAAAAACAGACAAATTTCAAAACAGAAATCAAAAGGCACATGAATTGACAATCATTATGAAATTTAAATATCAAGTTTTCAGCTGAGGAAGTTGCTCCAAGTAACTCCTGTTCTAAATTTTCAGCTGAAGGTAAAATATTTTTGCGTAAAGCTTTACTGTAACCAACAACTATTAACAGCTATTTTATTAAAAAACAGACAAATAACAAACAAACAAAAACAGACAATAGGTAAACATTTAGCTTCGTCTTTAATAAGACTTTTGTCGCAATGACTAAACTGAAAATCATATCATTCTATTTTAATACTTGATTTCTGCATATAAATTGTTTTACACGCACAGCACTTCGAATTGTAATTTTTCAAGCATCGTGGAAAAGCTCAGATAATTTTCAATTTGGGGTTTGATGACCACTGTGAACAAATCCATGAGGTATACGCTATCGCTCGTACCTACGTTAGGTCCTCTAACTCCACGGAATCGAGAAAGCTAGAGTCGCAAGGTAAACACAAAATTTGCGAATATGCAATATTTTCTGTGTCCTGTTGGGTCACATTCTCGAACAGCTCTATTGAATCTACTAGGTCGAGGAAGCGGCAAAATAAGGTCAGGCGCAATTATATAATGTTATAAACATATACCCTTCGAAACAGAGAATTAACGTCGATCAACGTCAGTAATATACAAAATATTGAATCGAATAAGAATCAGTTAAATATAATGTGCTGTTTTAAAAAGTTATCAACACTCTTGACTCTCACAAGCTTCGTAAATCTTAGAACTCGTTTTTGGTTATCGCTTTTTAGCGACTAAATGAAGTATATTATTTGCGATGTGTACACTAACCTTTTTCCTCAAATCTTTTATTTCTATAATTCTATATTCAGACATAAAACTAAAAAATATTTTATTGTGGCAGATTTATATGAACGCCTTAAACATAGGTACCTTATGCAGTAAAAATGCAATTAATGGTAGTGATTTATATATTATATCATAAATATGCTAATGAATTTCCTAAAAGTATGGCTTTCTTAATTTTTTTAAGTGATCTGTTTTAGTGTATTTGCTATTGATCTACAAGAATAAAGCAAGCAACATCTCCTTGCTCAGAAACAAATTTTATGCTATTCTCAAACGAACACAACTATTCCTGAATATTACTGCATCCTCTAGGCAATTAAATTGTCATCTAGAGCTGGAATGCTATTTGTATGGAAAAGATTGTGGAATGGGTGACCATTCCTCGTGTAAAATGTGTTCCAACTGTGCAGGTGATTTTGGTAGTGAATCTGTATTCTGACCATTCCCTCCAGATATTCCCATAAGTGGTCCATAATGTAGACATGGATATGTTTCCTCTGTACCTCATTAACAACCGATACAAACACAACAATTTTTGCACAATATACCACTGAATTATCAGCTTAGAACAAGGGACTGTCATTAGGGGCACTGCCTGCAACACGGAGTTCAGGTGGTCCTCCTCAGTAATAGTGTGTTGAAGATGGGTCATGACCCTGCATAAAAACCAGTGACCTTACAGAATGCAGCTTTAAAAGTCGTACAACGAAATTAATTTTTTAGGGTTAACACACTTAAGGATTTTATAATTGATGTTATAAATATATTCTTACATAAATGAATACAACCAATTGCAAAAAGTGAGGCATTTCCTGATATCGTGCTTACTGGAATAAATATCCGTAAAATTTCCAAAACTTACGGACAAAAATTTTATCAGATGATTACAAAACATTATATAAAAGTAACGTTAAGGAAACACTATTAATTAATATATCATTAAAAATAAAAGGGACGCAAATTTGCGCGTGGGAAAGCATTTTCTGCAGATCGGATCAAATTCATTCGTTCTTTGTTTGCGCGTACTGTTTGTTGTAAGTATTTCAGAACTTTCTTTCCGCTCAATTTGCCCACACGTTAGCGTATAAGAACAGATGCGACGAGAACCAAAATCATTTTCATACGATCTAAGGAAATTTTACTAAACTTTTAATCAAATATATATATTACTGAAGAATCACAGTATAGGTTCTCATCATTTATATCATGATTAATGCCTCAAGCATATGCTTCCAATACTTTTTATTGATATTCGCCATTAACTCGAAGAGTTAACTGCACGGTGAATTTCTTCCCTGCCTTTATGGAAAGAGTTCCTAGAAACTATACAATGTACATACCAAATAAATCAAAACCCATATCTTCCAAAATAAAAAAAGTGAAGTAACCTATATCAATCTTATATGAATGTTCTGTAACATACTTTAACGCTCCCTGTGCTTCCCGAAATCTTAAATAACATTTATTATAGGCCAAGATTTTATGCGTACATCTAAGGTATAGATAAGGTAAAAGTAAGATATTACATGAAAGTTTCATTCGTCTCAGTCAACTGAATTTTATGTTGATAATTGAAACACCTTCCAACCAAATTTTGGTACAGAAGGTTAAAAGAATCATAGGAATTTATCGGTACTTCATATTGGCCAGAAAGGCGGCGTGCTTTAAAGATAATTTCTACCCGTAATCAAAAGCAACACTGTATTCTTCAATGAATCATCGGTTTCAAGACACAAATTAGAAAAACATGTTTACAAAGACTTGGGTGTGCAATGCATACAGTGATCGTTGTTTCCCCAAGGATTGAAGTTCTATTAAAAATACAACTTTAAATGAACAGTAATGCAAATTCTTTAACATATACCGTACACCCAATTTTATTAACATAAAAGCTTCAAAATATGGATGCAGTGTAATTCTGACGGTTTCAAGAAGAAAACCGTCGGTGACTATATCAGATCAGATCATATGTGGAAGATTTTAGGAAGGGAGTGTCTGACCCAAGGTCTTAAACAACCCTTAGAAATAGAAAGCTAGGAGATTTGGGCTAGAGTGCCCGATAGGAAAGTGACACAGAAGCAGTGTTGCCAAGTGGTGGACGTCAAAAATCAGCAGACAGAACTGCAAAAAATCAGAAGAAATCAGTAGACACTTCCGGCAGGTGTAATATACACGCAATTTTCAATTATATGAACAAAAAAGTATGTTCTATAACGCATTTACAGAAAACATAATCACTGCATTTGGTAAAATTATATATAAATATATAATCAATATTACGAATGCATAGAAGAATATTTATCTACAGGGACATTCAAAACTTACCTGTATAAACAGTCAAACACTTCTTTGAACTGTATAGACAGCCAAACACTTCTTTTGAACGTTGTAATTTCTAAAGGGAATTTAAGGAATTTTAACCATTAAATTTTCTTATCGCCATTTTTATAATAACATCAAATATAAGCACCTCAGTTCCAATTTTTTTCATATTTTCAGAAACTGGCTACAGCAGAATAATTTATCTTAAATTGCCAGTTGGAAATGCAGAATTCATCCATGTAAAATGTATTGATCATAACTGATAACTTGCTCTTAAATCGCTTACCCTATTCACTGAGTTTTTACTAATGCAGTTATGACAGCTCAAGTCGAGTTCTCCATCTGAAGCGCATTCGTCCGATAAATTTCCGATTATCAAATATTTTGACAGTGCGAGGGAATGGTTTGCGCGTTCAGTTCATATTATATTTCTCTCTCTCAATCTCGTCAGCCCACGGCGCATTGAGTTCCGCAAAGACGACTAGCACCCTTGAGAATAACTGTCAAATTAATGCAGTCGGTTTGCCATTGTTCTGCTGCATACGAGAAAGTAAAAAACGTGCGTCCAGGTCCGACTTCGCAGGAAACCCTATCCGCATTCACATACCCACACCGGGGGAGTCAGTGGAAAACACCGGAAAAGCCGCGGAATTGATCGCCGGCAGGATCACAACTCGACAACCAGTCAGACACGTCTTGCTCTCACACAGCGCATAGAGGCATAACCCACTGCGCTATGCCGGTGGTCATGCTATTATTGCCAGCTAGAATTCAATGGTTTAAAACAAAGGGAGTTATTTCTCTTAGACAATATGGAAATAGAAATATGAAATTTACAAAAACTCTACTGTTTAACGACAACTGGCAATCATTTTGTCCTAGAAACCTTTGAGGGGGATTTTAGGAGGTCATTGGGATACGAACAAATCTTCAATCAATTGCGCAGTGTTGTGATACAAACGTTAGAGCCATTTACATAAAAGTTAATCTATTGTTTGGGATAACAGACTGTTGCCACCAGCTTCTGGAAGAGTTCATAGCTTTTTGCAATAACAAAAGTACATTTTGCGTTTGCTTTAGAAATCCTTTGCTTCTAACGACCGAAAATAATAGTGAAAAGTATATCATTACATGTTCTTACTCTTCTTGTGTACTTGATTCTGTTTTGACGTATTTACCTCCATGGTGAAAAAACCGTTGACCAGTTCCTAAAAGCTTCCTTCACTTCGCATGAGATTTCAATTTCCCAAAGGAAGGCAGAAACGTCAAAATGTTCTCTCGCATAACGTATTACCCATGGTATGCGAAGGGATACAGTAAACCTAAAGAGGATTTTCTCTAATTGTTGCCAAAAAAATCATAATACGTCTCTCGGTGTTGTGAAGTCTGCTTGGTAGGTTAAACACTAACGCCGCGAACACAATAAAAGGTTCGACATCCAGCGGAACACGAGCACCGACACATGCCAACCTAAGAAAATAAATTTAAATTGCTCCTCATTCAGCGTTGACCCTTAATTCCGTCAGACATTTTAAGCCGGGGAAAAGACGAACAACATATCCTCCGAGAAAATCTACTAGACAGCGAAAGCAAGATACAAACACGGATGCTCAATCACTGATCCTTGTTCAACTGTCTACAGAAAAATATAAAAACGACCCCATTTAGCGGATCCGGAGATCACCAGCGGAAAAGGACCTGTTTTTTAAGTCTTCAAAAACCGGACTCGTACCAAAATGTCAAAAATCCGTGGAGTTACGGCCTTTAAAATTTCAAGTTGAATAGTGACAAACTGCGCCCTTCTTTTCTAAGAAACATGTACCTCATGAACTGTACTATAGAGTGATTTCAGATGAGGACCTCACAAGTTCCAGTATCTCTCTTCCCTGCAGGTGAGGGGACAGAGGTAATAATAATCTTAATTCATGTAAAACTCTCTCAGCTATTCAAAAGAAGGAACGGCCTCGAAAGTCTTAGCACTGAAGAAATACACATTACCTTGCACACAATCTTTCACACGGCATTTACATCAACAAAGCTGTGGCTTATTTTGCTCAAACCGTGATGAAGGCCGGTAGACCCAGACACCGAGAGACTTGTGAGTCTGCAAATACTGACAACTTGCCCTGACACTCTTCACTTTGTCTGAAGATGGGCTGGCATGCAAAGAGGTTTCTCCAGGACACCTAAAAATACACTAGATCCAAATAGGATCAAATAACTTAAAGAAAGGCAGAAGCGGGAATGGCCCCTTCCCCAAACAATAAGAAAAAAATCATCGCAATTGTCTCATGTACACTATTCTATAATAAGGTAAATCCACCAAATTGCATCAGGAAAAAATGAGAATTTGCACATCAAAACACGTATCATAAAAACTAGAGTTTACAACTAAGTAGTCAGCCCGTTATTCACACGCTATAAACTTCATCATTCTTCGATAAAAACCTAAGAGCTGCATGTTGAGATTACACTCGCTTTCGAAACTTTTATTACTTTCATTTACCTTAACTTAATCAATTACTTAAAAAAACCTTAATAATAACATAAATTATTCTTCTGCTTCAGGAAAATGTGCTATTAGGACCAAAAAGCACGCACCATAAAAACTAGATTTTGCAACAAAATCACTTGCACGTTATTTACGCACAACAAAAACTTTGTCATTCTTCGATGAGAACCGAAGAGCTGCATGTTGAGAATACACTGACTTTCATAAGTTGATTATATCACTCAAACAACAGAGATAACATTAAATTAAAAGAAATATGTAGTCACTTACAAGAATAAATGAAATTTAGAGACATAAAGGGTAATCAGAACGAAATTTCGACATGCTCAAAAATCCTTCAGTACATAACCCGTCCTAATCATGTTGAAATTTCGGAATTTCGCACCCTCCAGTAACCGTAATTACTGACTATGAGTAAGTTAATACCATGCTAACTTCCGAAATTGATTAGCAACATTAAATTAGACACTATTTCTTAAAAGAACACAATAACTGTAAAATTAAAAAACAACATTCTTGACGATGAGAACAACCTCACCAACAGAATTCAACAACACCAGCGATGACAATATATATATATATATATATATTTAGTTTTTATATAATTTTAAAGATAGAGAACTGAAAGATATAAAGTGTTTTTAAGTAAATACAAGTATGTAAGAACACGTCACTTCTGAAAAAAAAAACGCATTCGGAAAACAGAGAATACGGAATTTAGTTTCTTTGTAACGATAAAGTAAGCTCTATTTAGTGTTCCTAGTTTCTTAATCTTTATAATATTCGCACAATAAATGTTAACTTATTACTATTCTTTCTGTGTTGATGCACCGCTTTTTTATTACATTAAGTAACACAGTATAGTTCAAATGCTAGTTCGCTTAAAGAGTTCACTTTACTTTATATTTCGACTACTTGCAAGATGCTTAATTTAGAATATGAATTCGATTAGATTTATATAGGTTCAGAATGTATTATTAGGTTCATTAGATACTATAGATACTATTCGATTAGATACTATAGGTTCAGAATGTATTATTTGCACACTAGTCATGTTTCGCTACCTATGCACACTTTGTCATTATTTTCTCACGCATTTTACAGGTTTTCTTTCCATATTATTTCTTTTTTCACTAACATAAAGATCACTTGTGCAGTATGCTAATGTAAAGAATAGGTTATAGGTTATTTGATTACTTTGCCGAACGACGTCGAGCTTCAGGGTACACTTTATAATACTGTCAAATCGTTGTGCTGCAAAAAGCAAACAGTGGTTCGCTAAGTTGTCGGGAATGTTTTCTTTTTTACTTTTTCGTTGAAGACAACAAGGATCCAAACATCCAATCTAACTTTCTTTTTCAGTAGCTGCATAGTTAATTGCTAGTTTACAAACAGCTGCACCGATATGATTGTTATATTTCATTATGCCTCCTAAGTCTCCTGAACTCAGAACTGTTTTCAGTTCCTTCTTAGAGTTGAGGTGTAGTTTCCCTAAAATACGTATTACAAGTGTTCAGGAGTTTGGCGAGACAATGTCTCTATCTTGTGATAAAAACCTCCACTGCTTTGCGAAACCTTGGTTCATCGCTTTTAGGTCCGCCAAAGTCGTAAGGTAGTGATTACGACCTTCGTATGTTGTGTTCCATCGCTGGGTTTCGGAAACTTTATGTTGATTTATCAGAACTTCCACTGACGCCACATTCGCATCACTGTGCTCCAGTTCCATCCAATATAAGTGGAGATGTTGCTGAAAGAAAGCCCGCTTTTCCACAGTTCAACACTTCGGCCTGGCTCCAAGTCTGTCAGCTATGCGTATAGGGTATTGTCTGCTGCGGCGAGCAGGTGGACTACTACATTATTGCCACAATTTCTGCGAATCATCTGTACAACTTATCCAGTGTGTGTCCTAATTTTGTACCTAAAGGGAGAAAGCTGCGAGAATGAAGCTAGCACATATGATTTGCATGCGCTCTGTAGTTGTAAAATTGTGAACATGTGCACGAGACCTACCCATTCTCCGATCGCAAATGTTTTATTCCTGCTCCTTTCGTTTCCTACAGGCAGCTGTTTATATTTCCTGCTCTTTTTATATGTATCCAGTTTCTTAAACGAAGTAGTAAACACTTTACGCGTGTCACACCTCTCTGTAAAATACACATACATCAAATGCCTACTCGAATTTGCTCCCCGTTTATACTTCCATTTAATGCATTAGATCTTGTTTGTTCTGGTTTTACTGTTTTGCACACGGGATTTGCTTACAGAAAATCATAAGTAACCATAAATATACAAAAAAGGGATTTTAGTACGACTTAGAGTTAAATATATACAAACTTAATTATATAAATAAAATGGCTCATACATTTTAATTCAATGATTTTTATATTTTAATTTCACATTTCTCAAGGTATAAAAAAATATTTTTCCTTAAAATAAACGAACAGGCAACGAAAATGTGTAAATTTCCGTTAAAGCCCGTTATTTCTTACACCCGCATATCGAAAAAGTGAATTATGTAATGTAAAAACTTCTCAATATATCTACACCACGTGTCAAGTATTTGCATTCCTAAAATCTAACTGCAACATTGATTTTCTTAAAGTTTAATAAAGTTTTCTTTGTTTATTTAGTAACATGTCATTTTTTTTCGCTAATAAAAATCAAATTCCTTTTGTTCGGAAATCTAATAGTCAAACACTTAAAACTGAAATAGCTTCAATGTAGCTAAGGTTAATAGTCAAACACTTAAAACCAAAATACATCTAGGTTTCTAAGCAAAGCACAAGTCCAAAGAGCGAGGCAGGTTGCCTTATATTGATATCTAGCAAAACTGTCAGTCCATACCTGGCACTGTGGGGTGGACGAGTTTTCTCATTCAAGAACTTATTGCTGGAGAATACTAAGACACCGGTCTTTTATTAGATATGTCAGGGGTATGTTCTCCGGCGATTTCCCCAAGTGTGATAACTGTCCACGCGGTTAGAGAAAATTATTCTTTTTAAACTTCGACTTTGTTGCACTCCACATTTTCTGGGAAGTTTCTCTTCCCTTCCCTACCCTATTTACTCTCGGTGATTTCGGTTTTTTAATCAAAATTGTATTAATAGTCTATATGAAAATTATTTTTTACAAAAAAATACCAAAAGCTATCTAAAAAGAATTACGTAATCCTCCAATTTCATGAGCACACAATTAATTCATTTTTTCAACATATTCAGCTACGCGTTTGTTTGCTGGATAAGGAGATTCATATTTTCCACGCTTTACCAAAATACATAAATTGAAATTACTCAACATTTAATAAATAATACGCTAAATTTTATTTTTTTAAGATGACATTTGTCGTCATTACTCATGTTATAGAGCTATCTAGCGTCCAATGCAAATTCTGTCGTTTTCCTACATACTCCAACAACGTAATACTTCTCCTCTCTTTATCTTTTCTTTTTTGATGCCATTATTCTGCTGATTTCTGGTTACTTTTTGCCTTTCAAGAATCTAATCTGTGACACTGACTGTCTTTTCAAAGCCCGTATTGTGCCCATCCTCTGCATTTTCAGGAGTGATACACAGAAGAGCCAAAATAATAGGACCAGTTAGTCTTTTGGCAAATCTAAGCAAAACAACAGCGCGCACGATGATCGTGAAATAATATAATTAGCGCCATATACTAAGCTCTCTTAATCAGTGTTGCGCATATTCCCCAAAATGCAGTGGACTTAAGCAAGTTTGACAATGGCCGAATTGTAAATTACAGACGACTTAACCGGAGCATTTCCAAGATGGCAAAGCTTGTGGTTTCCCACGGTCAGCCGCCGTGAAGACTTTCAGAAATGGTAGATAAAACAAGACCCACGACACGCCGGGAGATTCTACGCTGATCACGTATCATATATCCTCAAATCGAACGACGTACGAATCAACAAAAGGAATATTGTACTGAACACATATGGTATGAATAAAAAAAGGGCATTGTGGTACAACGTGCCGGTAATATGAATCCTGGGTACAGGATTAACCTATCAAAACAATTCATATTGATTGTACCGTGGTGCAAATTTGGCTAGGTGCTCGCAGTTCTGTCCCAGTGTCCTTGTTAATCTCGATCCACCGTCGAAAGCGTATACATTGCGCTTGAGCTCTGCATACTATCGGAGCACTGAAAACGTGCTCATAGTATGAGGAGTAATCTCGGTTCAGTTTGGCTTCTATTGCCACAGCACGAATGTCTATTACTTTTGACAAGTGCACACTTTCAAACGCCTCATTTATTTTAACCTCATATATTTACTTGCAAACTTTTCCGATCTGAGCTAGAGTATTTTAACGACGGTTCGTATTCTAACATCAAGGCACGAAGGGAAATGTGTTTTATAAAAGGCAAGCTGTATATGAGAGAGAAGACAATATTATAACTCTCGTGATTGAAAAATAATTATGAACGATATGTCTGTGTAACATATTTTGCAACACAGCGTACAATTGCAGCAATAATATCACAGTACTATATCTTCTTTTTTATCTCTCGTCTGCAGTTCAAATTAAACACGAGATCAAAGGGAAACTTCAGTTTCAAGCTTTGGAGCTTAGGCGATCTAATGATATCAAGTTGAGGAGCTTATTTTGAAATTTAATTGGTGGAGGAGCTTCTTTTTTATACATTGTGCTACCGATTCGCGGACTAGCATAGTTGATATGAAATTTATCTCACTATATTGCAGCTGATGGATAAGTATCTAACTTTTCAGATACCTTATTTTTTTATGTATGCCTCACGGACAGCAATAGTTCTACCTGATATTAAAATAAGAAACATATGTCTGAGGGTAAAAAAAAACAGGCGAAGAAAATGTGAATATTTTTGTAATAATGTTTTATTGCATATATATGTAGAAACAAAATTCTCTTTTTGTAGGAACTTTTCAAAATGTACCATGCGACAATAATTTTTCTTACTAATATCTAACATTCATTTAAAGCACAAAAAAGTTTTTTTAGTACATATCACCCCCTCCCCCTGTCATTTTCTCTTTGGTTCTTAATGTGATAATCCAACGCTTAAATCTCTAAAAAAATTTCAATGCAAATGAGCTTACGGTTGTTCCACATCTACGTTTCTAATAAAAGGCTGTGACAATTGATTTGGGAAACTTCGAGACCCCATTACTGGATAATACTAGGACACACATGTGTCTTCTATGGGAAGTGTCAATTGTGTTCTATGGCGATCTGGAGGCCTTGCTATGGTAATTTCTTCTAGGTTGTTCAAATCGATACCTTTCCTTCCTTCAGTTTAAGCATTTTTTCCGGGAAAATATTATTCCCTTTCATGACCGGTTTTCCCGATTTTGGTTTACCACTGGTAACTTTAAAAATCATATACTTAAAAATTATCTTTCTCAAAATATATAAAAAGTAAAGAAAAATATATTAAGTTATTCTCCAATTTTATGAGCAAACTTTTATCTGCGTAATCAACCTCCCTTTGTCTCTTTGTGTACATAATCATTTTTCTACATTCCTACTTTCTGGGAAGATATGTTTCTCTTTCCTAAAGGGGTTTCCGGACTTAGGATTGCATTGTTCATACTAATTTTGAAGATGATTGATTGATTGATTGGAGGTTTAACGACCACCGTGAGCAACTCAATGGGCTATAAGCAGTCGCCCGTCCCTAATTTAGGGTCACTGGTTCCAGGGAAGGGAGAGATCCAGTACCGTAAGACAAACACAATATCCATGCCTGACGGGATTCGAACCCGGACCCCTTACGGACGAATGATCAGAGGCCAGCGCCTTAGACCACTGCGCCACCGGGGCGGCAATTTTGAAGATGACAATTCGATTTTTGGTGTAAATGTGATAACGATAGAAAGTCAGATAATATCTGAAAACTTGAAACTTTAATCGTTCTGGAGCGGGACTCGAACCCGCGTCTCCCAGATAGCGCCCAGGCACTATCTCGGAGACGCGGATTTGAGTCCCGCTCCAAGATAGCGCCCGGGCACTATCTCGGAGACGCGGATTTGAGTCCCGCTCCAGGACGATTAAAGTTTCAAGTTTTCAGATATTATCTGACTTTCCATCGTTATCACATTTACACCAAAATTCGGATTGTCATCTTCGAAATTTGTATTTTATGGAGTATTGGCGTGTTTCTTTCATGATACATTTTTGACATTGAAAATCGATTAATATATTTACATTATTTTTTTTAAATTTACTAAAACGTCAATGCAAAGAAGAATTAAGTCATTCTCCACGTTTATGAACCCCCTTAAATTTCCCTTGCCTACATATTCAACTTCACAATTGTTTAAAGGATAAGGCAACCTATGTTTCCTAAGCGGAGCTAGAAATGCATAAGTTGGATACGCCGAAAACTTATTAGTTCTGTTCTCTTAGGTTTCGTACAAGAAGAAAATGTTTGGCGTATAAACTGTGGAACGTGTACACATCACGAGTATTTTATGAAGCAGGTATTCTGCTGCTTTTTGGCTTCTTTCCGCCTTTCAAGAGGCTAATCTTGATTACTGACTGTTCTTTCAATGCCCTTGAATCTGCACATTCCCTTCAATTTCAGCATGGATACATCGAAGAGCCAAACATTATTGCCAGCGCATCACTACGCAAATAGAAGCAACTGCACGTAAACGACAGCACATGTGAAGATCATGAAATAGTATAGTTAGCACCTTGCACTGGGTTCACTACGTTTATCAGCGTTATTCTGTTGATGGAAAAGGCACGGGACATAAGCGAGTTTGACAACGGCGCATGTTCTTGCTGAAACAGACCATCCGCCGCATGATGGGTGAAGTATCTTAAGACAATACTTTCTATGTAAGTGTCGTAAATGAGCGAAATCCACGATAAAATGTACAAGTACTTCATGAAGAACGAGTAAATTTATAGTTAGTTCGTAAATTATATTCCGTTTTGCACTCTATGATATTTTCATCTTTCCACCTAAATTAAGAAAAAAATAAAGGAGTTGCCAAATCGTTAAGGTAATCCGCGAGAAAGTGAAAATAAGATTTCAGTGCGGCTGTGGCTCAATTGCTATTTACCTGCAATTTCTTTTTCGTTATTCTAATCTCGTTGAGTTAACATGGAAAATGGGATTATCAGAGTGGATGTACGAGGGAAAGAGAGTAAGTGTGTTACCTAGCTATCGAATCCGACGAAAGGATACCTCGGTACTCGAGAATTAATCCGACAAAACTCGGAGAAAAGAACTGGATATCAATACCTCGGTACTCGAGAATTAATCCGACAAATCTCGGAGAAAAGAAATGGATATCAATATATCGGATTCGAATTTTAAAAAAGGAATATCTTGGGTTCAGCGTGAAACTGTATAATCGACACTTGAAATAGGTATGGCAATTCTGTAAAGAGGGCATGATGGTCGTCTTTCATCTTGGAGCCAGTTGTAGATGAGAAAAAATTCAACATGGCAGACACACAAAACTACCACAACTGTTGAAATTTTCCGGACTGTAATTACTTGCGAACTTCACACATTTTAACAAAAAAAAAAAAAAAAAAGAAAAGAACGCGTGGACCTCATTTCGTCTATATTTGATATATAACATCGCATTTCAAAAATATCAGCGATAAAATATTGGGGGAAAACATTTGTGAAGTAAATCTTCTGTGGTACAGCTACCGGCTATATGCTAAATTTGTTAACTTTTTTATGCTGAATGAAAAATTAATAATCACCGAATCAATTTTGCAGAGTCCCATTTTGTAAACTTCATGTCTTCCACTTACAGCACTGAATACCAGAAAAATATCGATGGTTCAGAAAATGTATCGATACATTATTGATTTGAGGATGTGAAAAAAACCCTGTAAATACCATTGATGGTATCTCTAGTTGTACTTATTCGGCACAGTTATTGTTTATATGAATCAAAGGAAGAGAGATGGCCTCGAAAATAAAAAGCTTGATTTTGTTTTCTACCTTCTCCATGTAAAATATTAAAGTCCTCAGCATACAAACTTCAAAGCAGATTATTTTCACGATGTAGTCCTTGGTGTTAATGGCAGTTCCGTCACTCCTGCCACTTGGGAGTAATTTATTGGCTCTATGTGAAGCCACATAATGCGATAAGGTTGCAAAAGGCTATGGTCGGTATTGTGTTCTCAATGGGGTTCCTCCGTTCAGCATAAGTCTCTTGAGTCACGTTATCTGTAGTATCAGATCAAGAGAGCTGTTTTTCTTCTTACATAGAAACATTCTGTGGAGAAAAAAAAATTAGGGTTTGATCGTTTTGGCCATATCTTACGAAATCAGCGATTCTCTTGACATACAGACTTTGTACATCTCGGGACAGAATAACTATAGCTGAAGATGCCATCGATATTTGATTTCCGTTTAAAATATTTCTGTTGAGGATGTTTGAGAATATGAGATAAATTTTATTCACCGGTGTAGCTTTTAAATAAATCCCCTCGTCATGTTGGAGGTAATGTGAATTTACAGTGATAATTTTGATAATTTGTAATGTTATTTAATTGCCAAGAATAAAACAAATACAGTTTTACATGTAAGAGAATGTTTACATTCAAAATATAAGTTGCTTTTAAAGTGAAATGTAATACGTTTATGAACTTACTTAAAGCCATTTCGGGCTCTACAATGTTTACCATTACTAAAAGGCGTCATACTCGGAGAAATGATAGCATATATGTGTCCTGTATGTATTTAAAACGACTCTCCATGAGGTTTGTAATTAAGTTGTTACATTTTTTTAAGTATAGTAATTGATTTTGTTCTACAAACATACGATGTGATCATTACTCATTCATTCGCTGAGAAGATAATTATATTAGGTTTTATTTTTGTTTTTGAGTTTTGTGTCTCTCCCTAGATATCAATGCTCAGACTAGGAGAGATTTTCTAAATGTTGTGCCGGTCCTTTGAACGTTAAAAAGGATACGACTCACACTGCATATATTTATGTTTGAAACATGTTCGTAGGCTATTCTGGCGGCGATGTTTACATGTGTTATGCCCCTTTCTACTCTACCGGATGGATGGGATAAGAAAGATAAAATGTTTCCAATATTTTTTTACAATTCATATTGAAATGCATTGGTAAACTATATGCGAAATTGTGTTTCAGAAAGTGTCTTCAGAACTTTTATTTCAGTGATTCTTCTTCGTTCCTCCGAAATCAGTTTTACTTATTGTTTCAAAGTATGGTTATTATCGAAATTCTAATTGTCTCATCATGTAATATCCAAAGTTTTAACCTGATGCCATACATCAGAAGATACTTGGAAAAAAATATTTTTACATTTTCATAATGTCTTATTTGAAACCTTGTAATGATACATTTCTTAATCCCTTAAAAATGCAAATAATCAATGTATATATTGTCATTATAGAGAAATGTCACGAACCTGTTATCTTCTAGATACTTAGGAACTTCGGTTTTCAGAAATTCAGTGTGAGATAAGAATTTTTAAATAGTCAGAGCGCACGGCACATAAGTTCTTGATAATGCAGAAAACCAAAGTGCAATTGCCATCATAGAGAAATGTATGGAAAATACTTCTAAAACAATTCGAATGTTTACTGCGGTCAGTTGGAACTATTGAATCTAAACATGCAAATGAAGAACCGAGAGGTTGTGAACAATTTGGGTGCTGTTTTCTAGCAAGGCAACACGTTGTCTCATGCATCTTTGGTCACCCAGGGAGAATTGCACGCCATGGGCTGGGAAGTTTTGATTCTCTCCCTCCATTATTCCTAGGACATCGTGCATCCAACTTCTTTTTCTTTCAGTCTCTTGCAAAATTCTTTAAAAGGAAAATCATTCAGTGATCTCAACGTTGTCAAGAAACACTTGGATGACTTTTTTGTCTCCAAGCCAACCATGTTCTACAGGAATGACATTTTAAAATTGCCTGAAAGATGACCTATATCATGGAAAAAAAAATGGACACTACTTTGAGGAATTTTTGTATGTTGATAAACTCATTGTATTTGTTTTATTTCACATAAAAAAAAACGCTCAGGATTTTCCGCACGACCCAATATTTGATCTTGCTTTTTATAATCTAAACGATATATCGAAGTTATTATGAGCAGTGTTAAATAAAATGAGCCATTCATATTACGGGTTCGTTTCTGTGACTTATACGCTATGAAATTTACACTGGCGGAAAGTGAAAAAAGAACACCAAGAAGGATTTGGCGGACGATCATGAAATTTACAAATGTTAATGGGGTCAAGTTTACGTAGGTGTGATGTTAATTTCGAGACCAACCGGTGAGCGCTTGCGCCACAGCACGGAATAATATGCAAATTATCGTCGGTGGTATTTAAGGAGTACGGCGAAGTGAATGCAATCAGTCGTCGGCGTACGGACACGAGCGAAGACCCTGAAGAAGCTTCAATGCCTGGACATGGAAGACGTGTGCGATTTCAGCAGTTATCGGACTTTGAGCAAGGTCGTCTAGTCGGACTCCGCGAGGGCGGGTGGTCGTATCGTCGTATTGCGGAGCGAATTGGACGGGAAGTACCGGTGGTGGTACGATGGTGGCGTAGATGGTCCGAGGAATATTCCCACACGAGAAGAAGTGGAACCGGGTGTCACAGACTGACTGATGAGCGGACCGATCGACGCATAAGAGGAGCGGTGTTGTCAAGCAGAACATCCACTGCGACGCAAATCTGAGCTGCCGTTTCACCTGAGGTGACAGTGCGAGCAATGCGCAACCGTCTACTCGATGCAGGACTACGTGCATGTGTGCCTCTGGCATGTGTACCTCTGACTCCAGCCCACCGTCAGGAACGGCTGCAATGGTGTCGCCAACGACTGCACTGGAGAACGCAATTGTGATCTGCCGTGTTCAGCGATGAAAGCAGATTCTGCTTGGGAGCCTGCGATGGCAGTATGCGTGTTCGCAGACGCACAGGGGGCGTCTCCACCCTTCTTGCATCCGCCAGCGACACGCAGGGCCTACACCTGGTCTCCTGGTGTGGGGAACGACCAGTTATCACTCCCGTACAAAACTAGTGTTTGTACCGGGTACGTTAAACAGCATCTCCTACATCAACAACATCATTCAGCACGTTGTTGTGCCATTTTTAAGGTCGGTCCATCGTGGTGATTTCCAGCAAGATAACGCACGCCCACACACGGCACGTGCAACGCAACATGCACTTCAGGGTGTGAGACAACTTCCATGGCCTGCACGTTCACCGGATTTATCCCCATTGAGCATGTGTAGGATTTTATGGGACAACGACCTATTCGGTCTCCACGGCCAGCCACGACCTTCCTTGATTTACGCGTTCAGCCACGACCATCACTGATTTACGCGTCCAGCCACAACCATCCCCGATTAACGCGTCTAGGTTGAGGATGCTTGGAACTCAATACCCCAAACTTACATCCAACATCTGTACGACAGACTCCATGCCAGAATTGCACAGTGTGACGAAGTTCATGGCGGTTCAACCTCGTACTAACCATGTTACATGAAAATGTTATTTTTCAGTTTACCAGCAAATACAGCTGTATTTTACCATAATGTTTTGATCACGTCATCCTCTGTATTCCGTTATTATGCTGTATAAATTTCGTTGGTATCAGACGTCTCCTTCTTGGTGTTCTTTTTTCACTTTCCGCCAGTGTATTTTAATAAATGAAATGGGCAATTGTTTTAAGTTTTGAATTTTTGCACAAAAAATTGTAAAAAGTATTCTGAACCTCATTTACAAGTAGACGTTAAGCATGTAAAAGTCAGAAAAAGCGCCACCGATCAGGCCTTCATGTTAATGTTGGATAAAAAAACATCCCGAAGGAACAGGTGTTCTTCATAAGTGCGTAGATTTGTGGTTATCCCAGAGCACACGATTGGTAGTAACGTGGTATTCGGTAGTTAAAGACGAGCGGATGTAATGTTTCTTTTGCCTGTTGATTTCAAAAACATATCAAATACAGTTTGTGTGAAGAAATGCGCAAGTCCTAAAGGGCAATATACAGTTATTCTTCTTAGAAAGAAGAATACAGCAAAGGCATTAAAAGTTGTATTTCGTTTCCTCTTTAAACTATTCCAAAATGTTACAGGCACTTGCCGTTGACATCGAGTATGTAAGTGCTTCCATATCCTACCACTGTTAAATCATTTCCAAATGCCCCCCATCCGTACCCAAAATTTTATATTGCTCGTGTTTCCGTTTACTTAGAGGTAAAACTAATTTCCTACTTTTCAGTTCTTCTATGTACGCTACGATCCGAAATGTACATAATATGACAAATATGGATTTCTGAAGTATCAGCGTTTTTTTATGAACTGATAGAGATTTTTTTTTGATATCATCTTGGTTGGCAGGCATGTTTCAAATATTGGCAGCATTCACAGATAAAAAAAAAGTAAAACATTTATATTACTTCTGACAAAAACATCGCTATTAAATTTCTTAACATGTTTTCATAAATTATGCCTGTTTGTCAGCTGGAGTATTTGCAATTAGATCTTGCTTCCTTTACGGTTTTTTTAACTGCTTCTTCCTCGGGATTGTTTTCACTGATATTCCTATTCAAATTTTTATACTACTTAAATGTCTCTGACAATGAACGCAACATGCGTTTCTATCAGATTTTATAGTTTTCATTTGTTTGATTCTAATACTCCCTGATCTAAAGTAACATAAAATCCAGCAAAATAGATTGTTCGAACTGTGCACAGCACACAATGGAAAAACCAAAAGACATTCGTACACATTCATCAAGCAACCATCCCGTGAGTTCCGTTTCAAATTGTCATGAAACCGAGATATCTGCACAGCGGTATTCCTTCGAGCGGTTTGCAGAAATGTTTATCAAAAGTGTTTAATTTTGGTTCATTGAGAAGCTTAGGGCAGCATTTGCGTTTTGATTAGGAAAATAAATTTCATATTCTTTGACAGTAATACATATAAGCAGCTAATTTCTAGCCATCTCGGACCGAATTTAACCCTATCGAAAATCTGTGGAACATGTTTAAAAGACAAGGTAACGGAAGAACAGCTATCGAATTCCCAAGCTTTGATTGACAAGATAAAGTAAGTGGATGCAAAGACATTTCAAGTAACTACAACAACTTTGTTCGGCGGCTACTGGGATTAAAACATTACAACGAGGTAGCGACGTTGACAGCGCATTTGATATTGATGGTCTGTGACGCTTGTCGGTGGAGTACGTTCGCTCCCGTCTTATTGCGATAGACCACTGCACACGTTATTTACCTTAATTTTTTTATTATTATTGGAGGTTTAACGACCACAGTGTGCGACTCAATGGAAGATAAGCAGTCGCCCGTTCCTAATTTAGGGTCACTGGTTCCAGAAAAGGGAGAGAGCCAGTGCCCTAAGGCAAACACAACATCCATGCCTCACCGGGATTCTAACCCGGACCCCTTTCGGACGAATGATCAGAGGCCATCACTTAGACCACTGCGCTACCGGGGCCGCCGATGGCCTCTGATCATTCGTCCGAAAGGGGTCCGGGTTAGAATCCCGGTGAGGCATGGATGTTGTGTTTGCCTTAGGGCACTGGCTCTCTCCCTTTCCTGGAACCAGTGACCCTAAATTAAGGACGGGCGACTGCTTACAGCCCATTGAGTTGCTCACGACGGTCGCTAAACCTCCAACAAAAAAGGTACGGTTTTGATGACTCTCAAGGCATTCAGGATGGTTTCCAAGGGTTAAGAATTTGAACTCTTGTGATAGATTAACAGAACTTAGTTTCGTTATCAAGTAAGGTTTTAATTCGACGAACGATGCTATTTAGCCTGAAAATGTCTGCCCCACCCAGGAAATATTGATGAATGTATCGTACAATTGCTTTTTATTTCACCGTTACCATTACAATTATCCTAATTAACAAGACGTCAAATATCGGAAATGTCTTACCCCAGAGAATATAAAGCTTCGCCTGAAAAAGGTCAACTCTCGTAGAGATAACGTAAAACAGTCGACAACAGCGCCACCACCACGTAAGAGATTATGTGCTCTGCCAGAAAGCAAAGATTCAGGAGCAAAAGACATTAGGGGACTACAGCAGTGAAGCTTTTCTTTGATCCACGATGGCTTACTTCGATGTGATGCCAATTTTTTTAGAAAAGTTTTTTTTTGTTGCTGTTGCTGTTGCTTTCTGGTACCCCGCCCGTATCTGATTTTCTTATTTTGGTGAAACCAGTATGCTATGTCATTAATACTTTTATTTAAATTAAATATTAGCAAATATTATAGTTAGGCCTAAGGTTTCGTACAAAATGCAGACAATTCCTACTATTGGGCCTAACTAAAAATGTTTCTAAGAAACTGAAGTACAAACAAAAGCTTAACTAACCCGATTGGCATAACAAAACTAACATATCCGATTTGGGAAGTGATTGTGCAACCGTGAAGGTGACAATCACGTGGTGTAAGTAGCTCGGCCGACTGTTCTTTACCAGATTGCAGTCAACAGAAATACGCATACACAGTCTGCTACGGCATCAGCCTGTATATTGGCTTCTGTGCACAGCATCTTGTATCTTAGGATATGTCGGCGCTAGTTACGTCTCGCCAAACCTTAACTTCTTCTCAGTTAGATATTCTTTGCTTACACAGCGATAAGGTGTTCCATTTTCTACGTGTTTTAATGTCTTTTTCAATTTTTAATTTTGGATTTCTTTCTCTTCTGTTTTTCAATTCGATCTCATGATTAAACTTGACCTCAGTATTCATATACAGTTGTTATTGTAAAACTGGCTTTAAACTTCCAAAGGATGAACTTCCAAGTCCGCACTCTTCCAATCCGTTCCTAACCTTGCATGTATGATTTCACTGGATTTTTATCTATCCGTCTCACACACATTTTGACGGCAGAACGGTTCCATATAAGGTTATGTCATGGCGAAAATTTTAACCTCTGGTGAATTTCAGAAATACCTGATCAATCTTTCTGTTGGTTTATCAGGGATTAATTAATGCAAAATTTTCTCCCATGACATACGTTAGAAGAAAATTCCTGGTTGAAAGGCAGGGGAACTCGTGCGCAAAATTCGCTTGTCTTAATCACAACCAGGAAAACAAAATTTCATGTAAAGAAAAAAAACGAAAAGGAGAATAATATTTGATTTAACTGACTTTGGGGTATTGGAAATAATTATTTTATCTGTTCTTTTATCGCGATAGGAAAAGGCGAGTAGGTGTGCAGCTCAGAGAATCAAAATTAATTTTACTTTAACATCACGGAATGAGGAAAAAGCATTTCTGAAAAAAAAAAAAGTTGTGAGAAAAAGGAATCTTCTTTCAAATCGGCCATTTTAAGGGTCAGGTAGAAATCGCTCAGAAAATGTTGCAGTAATGCTTTCTAGGGGTGGCGTTGTTCTATTTCTGAGACAAGGTCAGAGCCGCACATAGGAAGTTACTTGGTCCCTACTTGTGAAGGTCAAGAGTTCTTCTCCCCTGGCTCACCGAGGATGCCATGTGCCTGGTAACAATCTTTTTTCTCGATGAGAGTGCGGGACGCGGCAACGATGCTTACGTGTGAAGGTCAAGCGTCACTCTCCGGGAGTGGGAAAGAAATTCCGTTGTTGAGGAAATGCTGTTGCCATGCAGAGGTCAGCCAATGCGAGGTCAGCAGTCTCAAACCTCCGAGTGCTTTAGTAAAATTGTGACACTCTGGCTCTGGTCTTGGCATTTAAAGGGTTGACGATGTAGAACGCCGATAAAGAGACATCCCGACGGCCGGGAACTTTGCCCTGGCAAGAAAATGGCGGGGAGACGTCAGGCTAAGGCGATGTCGTCCGTGGAGAGGTCTTAGTCGAAAAGGGACATGTCTTCTCCCTTATTGATATCCCGCAAAGAGAGGGCCCAACACATCTACAGCTTCTCCATTCTGTTGCTACTCCCAAAAGGAGACCTGCTTCAAAGGCCGGAGGAAAGAAGCCAAAAACAGTTCCAACTCATCCCAAAGTTTTGGAAATGGTTGCCTCGGCTATTGCCAGGTTAAAGGAACGAGGAGGCTCTTCCCTGCAGGCCATCAAGAAGCACATTGCTGCTAATCACAAGTCGGATATTAAACGGCTCTTTCCCCTTTCATCAAAAAGTACTTCAAGGCTGCAGCTGCCAGCGATGCCCTTGTTTAGAAAAAAAGTGCCTACTGGGCCAACCGAAAAAGAGAAAAAGACATGGAAGACGATTTGCAGAGACTTTGGGTGTTCCAGTGGTATGAACTCGGGGGGAGTTACGTTCTGAAAAAAAAAGAAAGGAAAATAAAAAGGGAACGCCAGCTCAAGGGTAATGTTCTAGTTTATAACTTTTAGTATTGATACATCAAAGCCCACGCAAATACCTGAGCTTCGAGCTGAGCACAGACCCCCCCAGGTTTTTGTTCGTGGCCTCTGATTGTGGCTATGTTGTCGTATAGTTTTCAAAAATTAAATTCATTAGTTCAACAGGTATGATTTCAATAAAAAGGAAAAAAAAAAGAAAGGGGAGTTAAAAATGCTTTCATTTATGTTTTTTTTGTGTGTGTTCTCATGTCTGGTATTTTAGCAACTCCCCAGGCCAGTAAATTTTAATGTATCCGAAAAATTTGATTTAATGTTTGAGCACAGTGAATTTTGGTGCATCGATTATAGTTTAGTTGGGCATGTGAAAATTGAAAAGCAGTGTTATTGGAATTCCGGGTGTGATAAAATAATTGTAAACATTTCTCTCTAGCCTTTTACAGCGTTGAGTTTTTTTTTTTTTTGAGTGACGATAAATTATGGGATGATTTACATTGGGATTTTGGGAGCATATGTATAGTGTGATGAAATTGGAAACCTAAAGTGCTGTTTACATTCTTCGAGTGTTGAGTGGTGAAATTAAGATTGTTGGTGTGTTATTTTGAGGACCAGTATTTTGCATACTCCAGATGAGTGTTAATCTCCCATTTGAAAGGGGAGATCTTAGGGCAAGCCTGGGAGCTTGTCCTAAGGCAGAGGGCCCTGAGTAGGGAATTTTTCACTAGGATGCGATATGTGCAAAATAGAAGTTAAGGTATTTGGGTACTCAAATTTAGTATTTCACAAAAAGAATGAACATCATGGGTTGAGAAGACACACACTTTTTCTCACCAGTTCCAGTATTAATTGTCCTTTTTTTTTGCCTAAATTTTCTTGTTTTTACAAAAAGGTTAAGAGTCTAAATGTAATTTTAATATTCAATAAGGTGAAAATATTTAGTAGGTTATGTAAATGGTCAGTGTTATTGTCTGCAGTGCCACCTGCTCATTGCCATGGTCCAGAAGAATTTCCTTGCTTAGTGATTTTTCCTGGGATTTGGATGTAGTGGGAGATAAGTGATTTTTCCTGGGATATTAGTGGATATTTTGGATGTCTTGGGATATATAGAGATAATTGATTTTTCCTAGGATATATGTGGATATTGTGATTTGAATTTCCTGGGACTTATAGATATAAGTGATTTTTCCTGGGATATAGTTGTGTAAGTTCTGGGCCGGATGTGCCTGGAGTATTTTAAGTTGAAGTACGACAGGCTCTTGCAGGCGTGGTTGATCAAGGTGGGATTGTGCATTGGTTCGGAAAGGGGGAGCCTTGATGACGTGGTTTTGGGGGAAACTTGTCTTCAAACCCCCCAGTAATTTCGCTGCCCACGGAGATATGTGCTGCCAGCGAGGGTCGGTCGGGCGTTGCTTCAATAGATGTTGCGAGATCATGTTAGAGGAAATTCTGTACCTGATGATGTTGGTGTAATATTTTCAGAAAAAAAAAGAAAAAGAGAATAATATTTGATTTAACTGACTTTGGGGTTTTGGAAATAATTATTTTATGTGTTCTTTTATCGCGAAAGGAAAAGGCGAGTAGGTGTGCAGCTCAGAGAATCAAAATTAATTTTACTTTAACATCACGGAATGAGGAAAAAGCATTTCTGAAAAAAAAAAGTTGTGAGAAAAAGGAATCTTCTTTCAGATCGGCCATTTTAAGGGTCCGGTAGAAATCGCTCAGAAAATGTTGCAGTAATGCTTTCTTGGGGTGGCGTTGTTCTATTTCTAGGACAAGGTCACAGCCGCACATAGGAAGTTACTTGGTCCCTATGTGTGAAGGTCAAGAGTTTTTCTCCCCAGGCTCACCGAGGATGCCATGTGCCTGGTAACAAACTTTCTTTTTCTCGTTGAGAGTGCGGGACGCTGCAAAGATGCTTACGTGTGAAGGTCAAGGGTCACTCTCCGGCAGTGGGAAAGAGATTCCGTTGTTGAGGAAATGCTGTTGCCATGCAGAGGTCAGCAGTCTCAAACCTCCGAGTGCTTTAATAAAATTGGGACACTCTGGCTCTGGTCTTGGCATTCGAAGGGTTGACGATGTAGAACGCCGATAAAGAGGCATCCCGCCGGCCGTTAACTTTGCCCTGGCAAGAAAAATGGCGGGGAGGCGACAGGCTAAGACGATGTTGTTCGTGGAGAGGTCTTAGCCAAAAAGGGACATGTCTTCTCCCTTATCGATATCCCGCAAAGAGAGGGCCCAACACATCTACAACTTCTCTATTCTGTTGCTACTCCCAAAAGGAGGCCTGCTTCAAAGGCCAGAGGAAAGAAGCCAAAAACAGTTCCATCTCATCCCAAAGTTTCGGAAATGGTTAATTCGGCTATTGCCAGGTTAAAGGAACGAGGAGGCTCTTTCCTGCAGGCCATCAAGAAGCACATTGCTGCTAATCACAAGTCGGATATTAAACGGCTCTTTCCCCTTTCATCAAAAAGTACTTCAAGTCTGCAGCTGCCAGCGATGCCCTTGTTCAGAAAAAAAGTGCCTACTGGGCCAACCGAAAAAGAGAAAAAGACATGGAAGACGATTTGCAGAGACTTTGGGTGTTCCAGTGGTATGAACTCGGGGAAGAGGAGTTGTGTTCTGAAAAAAAAAGAAAGGAAAATAAAAAGGGAACGCCAGCTCAAGGGTAATGTTCTAGTTTATAACTTTTAGTATTGATACATCAAAGCCCACGCAAATACCTGAGCTTCGAGCTGAGCATAGAACCCCCCCCCCCCCCAGGTTTTTGTTTGTGGCCTCTGATTGTGGCTATGTTGTCGTATAATTTTCAAAAATTAAATTCATTAGTTCAACAGGTATGATTTCAGTAAAAAGGAAAAAAAAGAAAGGGGAGTTAAAAATGCTTTCATTTATGTTTTTTTTGTGTGTTCTCATGTCTGGTATTTTAGCAACTAACCAGGTCAGTAAATTTTAATGTATCCGAAAAATTTGATTTAATGTTTGAGCACAGTGAATTTTAGTGCATCGATTATAGTTTAGTTGGGCATGTGAAAATTGAAAAGCAGTGTTATTGGAATTCCGGGTGTGATAAAATAATTGTAAACATTTCTCTCTAGCCTTTTACAGCGTTGAGTTTTTTTTTTTTTTTTTTTTTTTTGAGTGACGATAAATTATGGAATGATTTACATTGGGATTTTGGGAGCATATGTATAGTGTGATGAAATTGGAAACCTAAAGTGCTGTTTACATTCTTCGAGTGTTGAGTGGTGAAATTAAGATTGTTGGTGTGTTATTTTGAGGACCAGTATTTTGCATACTCCAGATAAGTGTTAATCTCCCATTTGAAAGGGGAGATCTTAGGGCAAGCCTGGGAGCTTGTCCTAAGGCAGAGGGCCCTGAGTAGGGAATTTTCACCAAAATGCGATATGTGCAAAATAGAAGTTGAGGTATTTGGGTTCACAAGTTTAGTATTTCACAAAAAGAATGAACATCATGGGTTGAGAAGACACACACTTTTTCTCACCAGTTCCAGTATTAATTGTTCTTTTCTTTTGCCTAAATTTTCTTGTTTTTACAAAAAGGTTAAGAGTCTAAATGTAATTTTAATATTCAATAAGGTGAAAATATTTAGTAGGTTATGTAAATGGTCAGTGTTATTGTCTGCAGTGCCACCTGCTCATTGCCATGGTCCAGAAGAATTTCCTTGCTTAGTGATTTTTCCTGGGATTTGGATGTAGTGGGAGATAAGTGATTTTTCCTGGGATATTAGTGGATATTTTGGATGTCTTGGGATATATAGAGATAATTTATTTTTCCTAGGATATATGTGGATATTGTGATTTTGGATTTCCTGGGGCATATAGAGATAAGTGATTTTTCCTGGGATATAGTTGTGTAAGTTCTGGGCCGGATGTGCCTGGAGTATTTTAAGTTGAAGTACGACAGGCTCTTGCAGGCGTGGTTGATCAAGGTGGGATTGTGCATTGGTTCGGAAAGGGGGAGCCTTGATGACGTGGTTTTGGGGGAAACTTGTCTTCAAACCCCCCAGTAATTTCGCTGCCCACGGAGATATGTGCTGCCAGCGAGGGTCGGTCGGGCGTTGCTTCAATGGATGTTGCGAGATCATGTTAGAGGAAATTCTGTACCTGATGATGTTGGTGTAATATTTTCAGAAAAAAAAAGAAAAAGAGAATAATATTTGATTTAACTGACTTTGGGGTTTTGGAAATAATTATTTTATGTGTTCTTTTATCGCGAAAGGAAAAGGCGAGTAGTTGTGCAGCTCAGAGAATCAAAATTAATTTTACTTTAACATCACGGAATGAGGAAAAAGCATTTCTGAAAAAAAAAGTTGTGAGAAAAAGGAATCTTCTTTCAGATCGGCCATTTTAAGGGTCCGGTAGAAATCGCTCAGAAAATGTTGCAGTAATGCTTTCTTGGGGTGGCGTTGTTCTATTTCTGGGACAAGGTCACAGCCGCACATAGGAAGTTACTTGGTCCCTATGTGTGAAGGTCAAGAGTTTTTATCCCCAGGCTCACCGATGATGCCATGTGCCTGGTAACAAACTTTTTTCTCGTTGAGAGTGCGGGACGCTACAACGATGCTTACGTGTGAAGGTCAAGGGTCAATCTCCGGCAGTGGGAAAGAGATTCCGTTGTTGAGGAAATGCTGTTGCCATGCAGAGGTCAGCCAATGAGAGGTCAGCAGTCTCAAACCTCCGAGTGCTTTAATAAATTGGGACACTCTGGCTCTGGTCTTGGCATTCGAATGGTTGACGATGTAGAACGCCGATAAAGAGGCATCCCGCCGGCCGGGAACTATGCCCTGGCAAGAAAAATGGCGGGGAGGTGACAGGATAAGACGATGTCGTTCGTGGAGAGGTCTTAGCCAAAAAGGGACATGTCTTCTCCCTTATTGATATCCCGCAAAGAGAGGGCCCAACACATCTACAACTTCTCTATTCTGTTGCTACTCCCAAAAGGAGGCCTGCTTCAAAGGCCGGAGGAAAGAAGCCAAAAACAGTTCCATCTCATCCCAAAGTTTCGGAAATGGTTAATTCGGCTATTGCCAGGTTAAAGGAACGAGGAGGCTCTTTCCTGCAGGCCATCAAGAAGCACATTGCTGCTAATCACAAGTCGGATATTAAACGGCTCTTTCCCCTTTCATCAAAAAGTACTTCAAGGCTGCAGCTGCCAGCGATGCCCTTGTTCAGAAAAAGTGCCTACTGGGCTAACCGAAAAAGAGAAAAAGACATGGAAGACGATCTGCAGAGACTTTGGGTGTTCCAGTGGTATGAACTCGGGGGGAGTTGTGTTCTGAAAAAAAAAGAAAGGAAAATAAAAAGGGAACACCAGCTGAAGGGTAATGTTTTACTTCATATCTTTTAGTATTGATACATAAAAGCCCCCGCAAATACCTGAGCTTCGAGCTGAGCATGGAAATAAAAACCAAAGGTTTTTGTTTGTTGCCTCTGATTGTGGCTGTGTTGTCGTTCAGTTTTCAAAAATTAAATTTATTAGTTCCTCAGGTATGAGTTCAGAAAAAAGGAAAAAAAAAAGAAAGGGAGTTGAAAATGCTTTCATTAATGTTTTTTTTGTGTTGTCATGTCTGGTATTTTAGCAACTCCCCAGGCCAGTAAATTTTAATGTATCCGAAAAATTTGATTTAATGTTTGAGCACAGTGAATTTTGGTGCATCGATTATAGTTTAGTTGGGCATTTAAAAATTGAAAAGCAGTGTTTTTGGGATTCAGTGTGTGATAAAATAATTGTAAACATGTCTCTCTAGCCTTTTACAGCGTTGAGTTTTTTTTTGTTTTTTTTTTGAGTGAAGATAAATTATGGGATGATTTATATTGGGATTTCGGGAGTATATGTATAGCGTGATGAAATTGGAATCCTAAAGTGCTGTTTACATTCTTGGAGTGTTGAATGTCGAAATTAAGATTGTTGGTGTGTTATTTTGAGGACCAGTATTTTGCATGCTGCAGGTGAGTATTAATCTCCCATTGGAAAGGGGTGATCTTAGGGCAAGCCTGGGAACTTGTCTTAAGGCAGAGGGCTCTGAGTAAGGAATTTTCAACTGGATGCGATATGTGCAAAATAGAAGTTAAGGTATTTGGATTCTCAAATTTAGTATTTCACAAAAAGAATGAACATCATGGGTTGAGAAGACACACACTTTTGCTCACCAGTTCCAGTATTAATTGTTCTTTTCTTTGGCCTAAATTTTCTTGTTTTTACAAAAAGATTAAGGGTCTAAATGTAATTTTAATTTTCAATCAGGTGAAAATATTTAGTAGGTTATGTAAATGGTCAGTGTTATTGTCTGCAGTGCGACCTGCTCATTGCCATGGTATAGAAGAATTTCCTTGCTTAGTGATTTTTCCTGGGATTTGGATGTAGTGTGAGATAAGTGATTTTCCTGGGATATATGTGGATATTTTGGATTTCTTGGGATATATAGAGATTAGTGATTTTTCCTGGGATATATGTGGATATTGCAATTTTGGATTTCCTGGGATATATAGAGATAAGTGATTTTTCCTGGGATATAGTTGTGTTAGTTCTAGCCGGATGTGCCTGGAGTATTTTGGGTTGAAGTACGACAGGCTCTTGCAGGCGTGGTTGATCAAGGTGAGATTGTGCATTGGTTCGAAAAGGGGAGCCTTGAGGTCGTGGTTTTTGGGGGACAATTTGTCTTCAAACCCCCCAGTAGTTTCGCTGCCCACGGAGATATGTAATGCCAGCGAGCGTCGGTCGGGCGTTGCTTCAATGGATGTTGCGAGATCATGTTAGAGGAAATTCTGTACCTGATGATGTGTCGCACTTGAGGATTTTTTTCCTATCCCTTTGCCTAGGCTGAAATTGGATTCACGACCCAATTTCACGCCTTCAGCCTGACTGGTATTTTCTTCCTGTGTTGGTTCTCAAATCCCAGGGTAGTGTCTGAACTGAGAGTATTTGCCTCGCCGCTACCTCAGTAATTCACTGCAGGTGTTAAACTTAAGTTTTGTTTGGTGTGATTTAAACTAACTAAATTAATTTGTTTATGATATGCTGTAGTGCTAGGGATGTAAATTCTAAATTCTGGTTGTTAGTGTTAGTGAACATGATATTTAGTTTGGAAATTTAGTTAATTGGTACTTTGAGCTTTTGTTTACAGTATAGAGTTATTAAGTATCTTGAGCTATTATTTGCAGTGCAGAGTGATGTGATTTTTATGAGCAAGCTAGTGCAAGAAGATTGTTTGAATTTCTGAATTATGTTGATGATGTTATGAATAGTAATAATTTTTAAGTTAGTTAGTGAGGTTCTTTATAAGTGAAGTAGTTTCATTCAGTGTAGTTCCATCGGTTATGTAATGTTAATTAATGCTTGAGCTCAGTGTAAATTCTGTTTTGAGGATAATTTACTTGGTTTGTTTACTTGCAGATAGTAGATTTGGTTAAAGTACAATTTGTGGCTCTTATTATAACTGTAAATTTAATTGAAATCTTTGAAGCTGGTTTGGGGAGATTGCGGATTCTACTAAGGTTGTTCAGGTGCTGTAAATTTAAATCAGTAAGTGTACAATTGTAAATTTGTCATTGAGCTAATTAGGTGAGGGAGAAGAGAGTACGTTTCAAAAAGAACAGAACGTGTCCACCTTGTGGAATTAAAAAGAATCCAGTATTTTTTTTGTGTAAACTATGTGAATCGTAGTATAATTTTGGATGCATAAAGTGTGTAAACTATGTGAATCATAGTATAATTTTGGATGCATAAAGTCAATGCCTGGTGTTCAAACCAACTGTGATGAAATATGTCACGTTGCGCTGTTCATAAGGCCAGTGGCCAAATAGAAAGAAAAGATTGAGATTCTGTTTTTATACTGCTGTGTGTAAGCAAACAAGAAATAAGAAAATACCACAGCTGATTGTCCACTAAATTACCTTGTTAAGTTTAAAAAATATATATATATAGGCAGTAGCCTTTCAAAAAAAAGTCCAAAATTAGTGCAGTGTGAAACATTTTGTGTGCTGTTGTCTTCCATGGCTTGGTCCCATGTATTCACCTTAGCTTGACTAAGGCTATCGATCCGAATCCTGGTATTATAAGGTATTTCATAACTGCAATTTTTGTCCTGTCCTTTTAAATTGACTTTCACCGCCTCCACAAGTTGTTATTGAACGAGTACATTTTTATCCTATGACTTATAGTGACACATTTTCATATACATGTAACAATATTCACTTATTTTTGCACTTTCAGATGACTCAACTCTGCGGGAACACAAACAACGCAAACTTTTCAATAACTTCTTGTGGAATGTAAATTTTTAGATGCATTTTTGTTTAGGATGTTAATGGCCTTCATATACTTAAAAATATTTTTGTTTAGAAATGCATCTACCCATCTCCCAAAGTTAAATTTTAGCCTAAATTCAAAATTTTCCATCAGGTTTACTTTTGGCTATCTATTATAATAACTTTATATCACGTGGTTAAGATAACCGCCACAACAGTTAATAAAGAGTATTTCTTACAGAAACTTAAATTCAATAATCTAAAAACACACGAGTTTTTTTTTTTTTTTACGGAAAAACAAATTTTTAAACGAACTAAATACATATAAAAAAAACACAGGAGTAATTTACGCTTTCACCCTACTTTCTCCATTTCGATGTGAGATTGCACTAAAGTGGCGAGTAACTCCCGCGTATGCGTATTATGCTAACTTTGCAAAGGACAGAATTTCTTTCTTAACATGAGCACACTTAGACTGATATAATTCAAACATGTAGATGAGGTATAATTTTTTCGCGTACTACCTTCATGTGGAAATTGTATATTACACATGACTGTGCACCATCCTTTATTTGGTGGCGTAACTGAATTTAGGCTGACGAATAGTGAAAAAACTCTCTTAAGTGTCTCAAACAGCAAGGACACATCTTTAATTTTTATATAGCGAGTGGGTTTCTTCATAAAGAATAGAAATATATTCTGTTTTAT
This sequence comes from Macrothele yani, assembly GCA_039090855.1. NCBI lineage: Eukaryota > Metazoa > Arthropoda > Arachnida > Araneae > Macrothelidae > Macrothele > Macrothele yani. The sequence continues at coordinate 162,360,677 of CM077034.1, read as the reverse complement.
TGACTTTCTTCAATGGCAGAGCTAATTCTTTACCGGTTCACGGTTAATGTGAGCTGGTTGTACATAAACATAGTGGAGTGATATATGCAAAGATGAAACGATTAAAGTGTGCGAAAGCTGTGATTTATTCCTTCTCCGCTGTTCTATCAGTTCCTAAAACAAAATTATTTCAACAGGAACGTGTTCTTGAACTGTGATCTCTTGCGACAATTGAGTCCTTCTTCGTTTGGAAGCATTCAGTACTCAAAATTTCACAGATGTGTAATCAAAATAAAATATCGCGTTAATTAAATAAAAACGTACTGTTTCCTGACAACTGCAAATATGAGCCCTAAGCTCTTTACCACTTTGGCAACGATATGTGAGTTGTTCCTCAATGAGATATAGCATACCATATAAGTTCTGTAAGACGAAAACAGTGGCTCTAATGTTTTATGCTTTTACTCAAATAACTCTAAAGGGTAAACCGTTTACTCTCATATGGTAATCCTTCTGACTTCTTTATATTCTTTCTCGGGTTTTAAAAAAAAATTCAAGAATTTTATTAATATTACCAGTTTTTTGCAATCAAACAATATTAATTTAACTCAACAAATTGTGTGAATGAAATTTTCATTTAATGTCTAAAGCACAAATGCCTACATGTTGCTAGTCAAAACAAAAACTCGCAGGGATTACATGAAGCCATTAATTCTTTCCAGGAGATAATAGACTATAACTTTGTGATGAAAAGCGTTTTCATAGAATCATGTTTTGTAAGTCCTATTTGATAATGCCATTAACTGCTTGCGGATTAGCAGATGTTATATCAAAGGAAAACTGTATTCCATTAGCTTGCATGTACGCGGTTTCGTCAGCAGATATCCTTAATAAAAATAATAGTATTTGATCGGCAAATTTCAAAATTTAATAACACACATATACGATTTCCGTGATTGGTTGTGGCATCCACACATATACGATTTCGGTGGTTGGTTGTGGCAGCCATGCTTCTTGCAGAAGTTGTGCGCAACTTCGCCCTAGACGTCGGTCCAGGATCCATGAATCTGACCTTACGCACAAGGGCATCCCGGAGAGCTTCACCAGGATTTACTGTAAATCCGGGTTTCTTAGGAGAGACTGGATGACCCCAAATTCAGATCGTCGTGCGATGCTTAGGTCGTTGCGGCCTGGTAGGGCATCGGTAACAACGCTGTATACCTGTAGAAATCCTAAAACAAATTTAATTCAGGAAGCAAAATGTCCAAAAAAGTTTCATTTCGAAATGAATATACCTGAATGTGAAAAATATTCTGCTAGAAATTTCGGAACATATATAAAAATTTTTATCCTGCAGAGTAAACTTATGTGTGGTTTTGAACAGAATGTACTTCTTTTTCAATCCCTACCAAAAGAAAAAGAAAATAAAATAAATAAGAAAACAATTTAATCGATATTTCTTCAGCAGGGTTTTGCGTTAAATTACGGATATGTATTTCTTTCACTGCTATATAAATAGCGACTAACACTAATGAAAGGATCGACGAAAGGCAATAAGCAATGTACAAAACAACAGCGTCCAAATTGCAATTCTCGGGAAACTGAAAAGTGCTAATAGAGTAAACTTATTTTCGTTTATTTATCACATTTTGTGTGATAACCTACTGAAACAAATCATTCAACATGTACTACTATAAATACTCTGTCGGATATGTTCAATCTCTCACACATTCGGAATCTTAGCTTTCTTCCAGATATAAACTAACTTCTGGCTTGTAGAATGTGATATAACGGCAAAGGAGGGATCCGACTATGATACTCTCTTTAAAGAAATACAAATATAAATATATTCCAAAAGTGCATCTTCATATGACGGGAAAACAGGAACGCTCATTCCCTTTGGGTATCCAGTGGTTGGACAACAAACAGAGCAGCGTGTAGAAACCTTGACCTTTTTAGTCTTTGCCTGGTTGCCATTTTAAATCAGCATAATTTCAGAGTTTCACCACAAAAGCTAAAAATAATCTAATTTTCCCCGTTACTGTTAGAAAATTACACAAAATGCAAGACTAACCTCGAGACTGTAGTTGTAACAGATTGTAAGCAATAAGTCGAGTAACAGCTGAATTGTAACAAACGGCCGTTTAAAATTAAACATAGAGCCCGAATGAGTGCAGTAAAGATGGGATTCTACTGGACGATGCGGGGGACGTATGTATCACTGGACTACTTACTTATATTTTTTGCGGAATAAAGGTCATATCAGATCTTTTGTGCACTATCAAGGCAAAAGTTCCGCTTAAATGACATACTACTATATTCAGGCTCTGACATCGAGGTCGTTGTGGAACCGGAATATGTTAATCAATTTCAGAGAAAATTTTAACAATTACTACCAAGGTAGGTAAACAACTTTTCCGCGTTGTTACATTTGGGATCTCCGACTTTCACACCTTTATGGTTGTCTTCGGCCGGCCCTAATAGAGGTGATGGGCAGTTGCAGTGGCATCCAGGCGCAAAGTGGAATATACTCAAAACGGATGCAGGCAATAAATTATGGTATCAGGGCTACCTAACCGTGTATCGCAATCAACCAACACGGGGAGACATGGTAATTTGAATGTCTTTGGGCGTGGACATGTTGTCAGGTTAGACAGATGGGTCATTCTGTCGGCCAAGTGGTAAAAACCCTAGAGCCTCTAGAGCGTAGTCATACCCAGCGTGGGTGTCACGTCAATTCGTCGCGTGCGTCAATTCGTCGACTACGTCAATTCGTCGCCTGCGTCAATTCGTCGACTACGACAATTCGTCGCGCGTCAATTCGTCGCATGCGTCAATTCGTCGCGCGTCAATTCGTCGACCACGACGATTCGTCGCGCGTCAATTCGTCGCGGACAAATTCGTCGACTACGTCAATTCGTCGCGTTTACAGATTTTGGTTACATACAAAACGAAAGCAGGAAAACGTACGATTTCGAAGATCTTGCTCCCTGATCAAATTTATAAAGTTTGGACACGCAGACAGGATAGGAATATTACGTTTTTCTTTGGCACTAAAAATATTAGACGGTAAACGGTTTTTGGAACGGGGCAGGGCCCGGTTGGTCAGAGCCCCCATATACAAAATTTTCGTAAAATCTACAGTTTTCAATTTAGAACCACCAAATCTGGTATACTACCTCGTGGTATTCTAACTTAGACTGTAGACGGTTTTGGGAAGCGGATGGAGGGGGGGGGGGTAGAGCCCCCACCCCCTACAGAATTGCCGTAAAATATAGTTTTCAATTTAGAACTACCAAATTTGGTATAATATAATCATGGTACTCTAACTTAGACGGTAGACTGTCTTTGGAACGGGTCAGGGGCCCGGTTGGTCGGAGCCTCCCATACACAAAATATTCGTAAGATCTACAGTTTTTAATTCAGAACCACCAAATCAGGTATCCTATCTCATAGTACTCTAACTTAGACGGTTGTCGGTTTTTGAAACGGGTCAAGGCCCAGGGAGTCAGATCCCCCAACCCCCATACATAATTTTTTTTTCGTAAAATCTAGTTTTCATTTCAGAACAATCAAATTTGGTATCATGAAACTCTAACTTAGACGCTAGACGGCTTTTGGTAGGGGTTGGAGCCCGCGGGGTCGGAGCCGTCCCCTCATAAAAATTTTCGTAAAATCTACAGTTTTCATCTTAGAATCACCAAATTTGGTATACTATCTTATGGTACTCTAACTTGGACGGCAGACCGTTTTTGGAACGGGTCAAGGCCCGGGGGTCAGAGCCCCCCCCCACATACAAAATTTTCTTAAAAACTACAGTTTTCAATTCAGAACCACCTAATCTGGTATACTATCTCATGGTACTCTAACTTAGACGCTAGACGGTTTTTGGAAGGGGTTGGAGCCCGAGGGGTCAGACCCCCCGAATAAAAACTTTTTCGTAAAATCTACAGTTTTCAATTTAGAACCACCAAATTTGGTATACTATCTCATGGTACTCTAACTTAGACGCTAGACGGTTTTTGGAAGGGGTTGAAGCCCGCGGGGTCGCCCCCTCCTCATAAAAAATTTCGAAAAATCTACAGTTTTCATCTTAGAACCACCAAATTTGGTATACTATCTTATAGTACTCTAACTTAATCGGCAGACCGTTTTTGGAACGGGTCAAGGCCCGGGGGTCAGAGCACCCCCACATACAAAATTTTCTTAAAAACTACAGTTTTCAATTCAGAACCACCAAATCTGGTATACTATCGCATGGTACTCTAATTTAGACGCTAGACGATTCTTTGAAGGGGTTGCAGCCCGGGTGGTAAGGGCCCCCCTCATATAAAAATTCGCAAAATCTACAGTTTTCAATTTAGAACCACCAAATTTGGTATACTATCTCATGGTACTCTAATTTAGACGACAGACCGTTTTTGGAACGGCTAAAGGCCCGGGGGTCAGAGCCCCCAACATACAAAATTCTCTTAAAAGCTACAGTTTTCAATTCAGAACCACCAAATCTGGTATACTATCTCATGGTACTCTAACTTAGACGCTAGACGAGTTTTTGAAGGGGTTGGAGCACGGGGGTCAGACGACCCCCGAATAAAAACTTTTTCGTAAAATCTACAGTTTTCAATTTAGAACCACCAAATTTGGTATAGTATCTCATGGTACTCTAACTTAGACGACAGACCGTTTTTGGAACGGATCAAGGCCCGGGGGTCAGAGCCCCCACATACAAAGTTTTCTTAAAAACTACAGTTTTCAATTCAGAACCACCAAATCTGGTATTCCACCGCATGATACTCTAACTTAGACGCTAGACGATTTTTGAAGGGGTTGCAGCCCGGGGGTAAGGGCCCCCCTCATATAAAAATTCGCAAAATCTCCAGTTTTCAATTTAGAACCACCAAATTTGGTATACTATCTCATGGTACTCTAACTTAGACGACAGACCGTTTTTGGAACGGGTAAAGGCCCGGGGGTCAGAGCCCCCCACATATAAAATTATCTTAAAAACTACAGTTTTCAATTCAGAACCACCAAATCTGGTATACTATCTCATGGTACTCTAACTTAGACGCTAGACGAGTTTTAGAAGTGGTTGGAGCCCGGGGGTCAGACCACCCCCGAATAAAAACTTTTACGTAAAATCTACAGTTTTCAATTTAGAACCACCAAATTTAGTATACTATCTCATGGTACTCTAACTTAGACAGTAGACCGTTTTTCGAAGGGGTTGAAGCCCGGGGGTAAGGGCTCCCCCATAAAAATGCCGCGTAAAATCTACAGTTTTCAATTTAGAACCACCAAATTTGGCATACTCTCTCATGGTACTCTAACTTAGACGGTAGACGGTTTTGGGAACGGGTCTGGCACGGGGTCAGAGTCCGCCCATAAATTTTTTTCGTAAAAACTAAAGTTTTCAATTTACAGCTACCAAATTTGGTATACCATATAATGGTGTTCTAAATTAAACGGTAGACGGTTTTCAGAACGGGTCGGGGCAAGGGTGGTTACCCCCGCCCCCTACGCACAGAATTTCATAAAGTCTAAAGTTTTCTATTTAGAACCAACAAATTTTGTATACTATCTCATGGTACTCTAACTTAGACGGTAGAAGGTTTTTGGAACGGATCAAGGCTCGGGGTTAAGACCCCCCCCCCCACATACAAAATTTTCTTAAAATCTTTATTTTTCAATTCAAAACCACCAAATTTTGTGTCATAAATCTCTAACTTAGCGAGAGATGGTTTTTGGAACGGGTCGGGGCTCGGGGGTCGGAGCAACCCTTCCCCCCCCCGTACAAAATTTTAAATTTTTGTAAAATCTACAGTTTTCAATTTAGAACCACCAAATTTGGAATACTATCTCATGGTATTCTAACTTAGACTGTAGACGGATTTTGGAAAGGGTGTGAGCCCGGGGTTCAGAGCCCCCCCCCCCCCCCCCCCTCATACGAAATTTCGTAAAATCTAGTTTTCAATTTAGAACCACCAAATTTGGTATACTATATCATGGCACTCTAACTTAGACGGTAGACGGTTTTTGGAAAGGGTCGGGGCCCGGGGGTTAGAGCCCGACCCCGTACAAAATTTTTGTAAAATACACCGTTTTCAATTTAGAATCACCAAATTTAGTATACTATCTCATGGTGTTCTAACTTAGACTGTAGACGGTTTTTTGTAAAGGGTCGGAGCCCGGGGTTATGAGCTCCCCCATAAAAAAATTCGTGAAATCTACAGTTTTTAATTTAGAACCACCAAATTTGGTATACTATCTCATGGTACTCTAACTTAGACGGTAGACGGTTTTCAGAACACGTCGGGGCACGGGGGTTAGAATGCCCTCCCCTACAAAATTTTCGTAAAATCTACAGTTTTCAATTTAGAACCACCAAATTTGGTATACCATATCATGGTACTCTAACTTAGACCGTAGACGATTTACGAAACGGGTCGGGGCCCGGGGTTAGATCCTTCCCCCCATACAAAATTTTCGTAAAATCTACAGTTTTCAATTTGGAACAACCAAATTTGGTATATTATCTCATGGTACTCTAACTTAGATGGTATACGGTTTGGGGAACGGGTCAGGCACGGGGTCAGAGCCCTCCCCATAAAATTTTTTCGTAAAATCTACAGTTTTCAATTTAAAACCACCAAATTTGGTATACTATATCATGGTACTCTAACTGAGAATGCAAGCGGCTTTTTGAAACGGTTGGAGCCAGGGGTTCAGAGCCCCCCCCCCCCCCCCATGCCAATTTTTGTAAAACCTACAGGTTCGAATTTAGAACGACCAAATTTAGTACACTACCTCATTGTATTCTAACTTGGACCGCAGACGGAAAGGGTCGGTGCCCGATGTGAAGGGGGCCCATTCAAAATTTTCGTAAACATTACAATTTTTACTCTTAAGAACTGTATCCCAATACAGCACTCCATTACCCCACCTACGGTCTAGGTTAGAGGCCGTAGATAACAATAAAGTGAAAAGATATCCGGTTCATGGTGTATTAAAAACACAAATTAATAAACGTTAGCTTTCACCACCAACGGTTGCCTTATCAGGCAGAAATACAATGTAATGTAAATTCTTTTTGGCTTCGTATAATTAAATTATCTAAATCAAAAGATTTAAAATAAGTTTCCTGGAAATTTACGGAAATAGCTTTTTCATTCATTAACTTTCACCCTCTGAACTTGGTGATTTTAGAAATAGTAATATTTACCTGGGAAATACCGGGTACCCCTGCTAGTAAGAACTAAAGACAATGTTACACTTTTAGTCAGGTACAAAACAATAATTAGAAAGCCCTAGGACTGGGCCTGTTTAGCAGTTTTCAGTGTGCCGTGCTAATTTTCATAATGTTTTCATAGAAGTCCAATATTTTAGCAATGCGCTTTTCTGAGGTTGGAACTATTAAGCCGACCCTAGGCCTAGATTTTTTTGATAGTTTTCAGTCCTCCGAGCAGATATTTATGTAGTTTTCATAGAAAATAAAATGAATTCTGTTTAAATGTTACTCGAGCACAAAGCATTAATAGATACGCCCGAGACCTAGGCATATGCATTTATAGTAATTTTTATAATGCTGTGATTATATAAGGTTTGCATGACAAACCAATTTAAGAGTGTTACGCTTATCAAAAATTATTTAAAAGGCCTAGGCCTAGCCGCCAATAATTAGCATTTGGTGCCTAAGTGAAAGCGCAACATTATTAACTTGATTTGTTATGCAAACCTTATAAATACGACCACAGTGATTAAAAGTTACTAAAGATTTCTTGTAAGTAATATTTTTTGACCGAGTGCAAGTACAATTTACGAAATGTCAACAGGTCAAAATATCTAAAGTAACAATGAAATTTGGAATATTTCTTTTTCTTTCTTTTATTTCAGTTTTGACACTTGTATTAAGTTTTAAAAACATATATTTCTCCTATCGTATACCTTCATTGTGCTTTCAACAGAATTTCTTACCATGTTTTGGGTATTTTGTTTCGTGTGGTTGCAGTTTTTTTAATGTTTTGGGCATTTCATTTTGTGTGGTTACTTCTTTTTATGTTTTGGGCATTTTACTTTGTATAGGGGTTTTTGTTATGTTTTTGTTATTTTCTTTTCTGTGGTGGTTGTAATGTCGACAGGATGAAAAGGGGAAACTGTGGACAGTCACGATGCCTACTTGCTTATAACTTTTTTTTGCAAATACAGCACATGATTTTGTATTGAGTTATACCACTTACTCATTAAGCGACTACAGGTTTCTTTAAATATGAACTTTTTCTTAGAGCCTTTTGTTTCCTCTACCTAGCTTTTTCGGCTCCGCAATTTCTTTTTTTGGTTTTAGAATATTTTCCTTATTATTAATCTATTTTCTCATGCAAACTCTTTATGTAAGGTATGTTTATTCTATCGAAGTATTTTGCAATTATACGTGAAGCCCTGTTGCTGAAGTAAAAAAAAATATTTCCAACTGAAACAACGCAGTTCAGATATTTTCCCGCTGTTAACTCAAAGAATGAAAACAAAAACAGCAAATCTGTGCAATGGTTGAGGCATGAGACAGTACTTACTGGTAACCAGGCAACGTTTTAAGGAAAAATGAGCTTACGAATTTCTAACTGCAACAAAAAAGAGCATCCGCACTGTATCCCTCCCAATTCCCTAGTGCCGGCCTTTGGACGTCTTGAAAGAGAAGTCTTAAGGACACATCTGTATCGTAATTGCCTGAGCATTCGCGACAATCTTCTGGTGTCGCAGTAGAAAAACACACTTCTTACTTCGCCTAAATTGCTTGGATGTAATGCCAACGAACAAAGTTTTGCTCTCGCATTGTATTTCTGTTTCTTTTGATGGAATACTTTTCCCCTGGAGTTCACCGCTTTCACTATAGTCTTTAGGACAGACGACAATACACCCCCACGTAAAACACCAATTTCACGGAAATTAACTGCAATTAGCGAAAGAGAGGGTCGGTACAGGAAATAAGTCGAACGAGACAGATCTGAACTTAGAAAGTCGGGGGAAGGTGTTGCATGAAAAACTGTGTTTGGCTTACAGATCATTTGGCACGTAGGGACGTAGGTTTCGTTTAATATGTTACGGGGTAAACAAATTGTCTTTTCAGTATAACAATTTTCTTTCATACGCATGGTGCAACACAAAAAATTTGAATTTATTTTTGAGAATTAGCATGACGCCTACCGGCACAGAGTACAGCTGCCCAGTCCGCGCCTGCAGCCGCCTCCGGAACCTGGCTCCCGGGTTCTTCGCATCTGTTGATCCAACGCCTGGAGCGTCCCAGCTGTAAAATTAATGTAACTCTGCGTTTTGGAAAAACAAAAGATAAGATGCCGATCCTTAAAATTAACCACTACTTGTGACCGCAGGTACGAAAATCTTGAACTTCTCTTAAACACTAACTGGAGGAACAAGCTTCACGTGATTGTCTGTATTCTGAGTGTTTTATTGAATGGTTGCTCATTAGTTCGTAGTTGACTGGAGAACAGAGAACGTGCTTGTTGAAACCTTTGTTGTGCGTTGTCAAGTGATAATAATGGTTGGTTGGTTGGTTGGTTGGTTATTAGATCTTATTGGCGCAAGGGCCATGGTTGGCCAAAGAGCGCCAGACACAAGACAAATAGACAAAATTAAAAAACGGAGCATAAATCGCAAAAACTGGCTGACCAAGTAAAACCGAACCATGAGTACGAAGGAAGGGCCAAAAAAGACAAAGAAACAAACAGTATGAAAAACATGGTACAATGGTGAGAAACAAGCCGATTAAGTAAAACTGAGGTTGGTTGGTTGGTTGGTTGGTTGGTTGATTTTAGTGGCGCAAGGGGCAGGTTTGGCCAAAGAGCGCCAGACAAAGAACTATCAGCTACAGATTTTTAAAAGCGTGGTAAATGATTAAGAGCAGACAGGCTTGGTAAAAGTTGGAAAAAAGGATGATGAAAGCCGTTAACACAAGTTAGTTAATTGGGTTTATATAAAAATTTATTAACTTACTATTGTAATTAGTATAATTTGTTTTTCATTTAACACAACTACACAAAGGATGAGTCACAGGAGGGGGACGAACCGTCACTCTCCTCCCCACACTCCTCTGCAATGCTGGCCGAGGGCGGGGACAACTGTCACTCTCCTCCCCCATGTTCCTCTGCAATGTTGGTTGAGGCTGGGGACGAACTGTCACTCTCCTCCCCCCTATGTTCCTCTATAATGCTGGTTGAGGGTGGGGACCTCGCTGAGTCCGAGACAGTTGCAATGTTGGTCAGGCGGACCGCGACATTTGGATGGACACTGCACACCTTTGCGGATTGAGGGCCGGGTCTTCCGCACGTGCAGGCTTTCTGCTGGGAACTGAAAGAGTCGGTCGTCTTCAAAAGAGAAGGCGCAGACTCAGCTATCTGGAGCTCGGGGAAATCCACCTGTGTCGCTTGTTCAGCTGTAGATCGCTTGGCAAGTGCGGCGAGAGCTACAGGGCGCGGAACAAAGGGCTGCACGGGTTGTGGCAGAGACTGAACTACTGCGGCAAAAATACGCTGTCGGATGGTGGGTATACCCAACTTGGCCTTTGCAGCAGGGTACGAGAGGCCTTCCAGGGTTTTGAGGCGCTGGATCGCCATCTCGTCCTTCCATTTCATACAGTTGCGGGAGTAAGCTGCATGGGCCTCACCACAGTTAGCACAGCAGGCCGCAGAAGTGCAACCTTCCCCGTCATGTGCACTGGAGCCACAATTAGCGCAACGAGCGGAACTCTTACAGAAACTTTGTGAATGCCCGTACCTCTGGCACCTGAAACAGCGCAGAGGACTGGGAATGTACGGGCGAACTCCACAGACCAAGTAGCCAGCCTTGATTTCGGTTGGAACTTTCGGGGAGTTAAAAGTCTAGATCACATTTTTAGACTTAATCAAAGAACCATCGCGCCGAAACATCATACGACGTGCAGCAATAACACCTTGATCTGCAAGTTCAGTCACCAATTCTTCTTCACTGCATGGCAAGAGATCAAACTCCGAAATAACACCCCGAGAGGTGTTAAGAAACGGGTGAGGTGTCACTTTGACAGGAATGCCTTGAAGACTAGTGAAGTGCAGAAAAGTGTTACTCTGAGAAACACTACAAATTTGGACAAGCAGGTCCCCAGAGCGAAGCTTCTTCACAGACCTCAAGGGGATAACCGCAGCGTCCAAAGCTTTACAAATGAAAAAGGGAGATTTGGTAGACAGTCTCTCATTCGGATCGATGGATTCCACAACTAAGTGTGTAGCATGCGTAGTCACAGCAAACGAGGGGAGACGACGCTTCGGAGCGACTGGAACAGCTGCCGAAGAAGAGGTTCCACAGTCTTGGTCTAGGTCAAGGTCTAAAGATCGTTTAAGGTTATGAGACTTGGTAGGTTGAGAAGACGAAGGAGAGTCATTGTCAATAATCATTTTCTCAGGCGACTTAAATTTGGAGTTTTTCTTTTTGTTTTTACCCATGGAAAAAAGGAAGAGGATTCGTCTGCAAACTACTCCACCCACCACCGAGCCCTACGAGGGAGAACTGGAGGTCTGCAAGTCAAGAAAATGACGCTGGACACAGTTCTGGAGCTTATACGTTGCAGATATAGTCCGTTGGCTGTGATCACACGCACTCGGCGGACACTTCGGCCTCCGGGTACCGTCATGCCAACGCCTTTGGCATGATCCCACAGCCCCCGGGCTTACCCTGCCGTGCTATACGACAAAAAAGCCGCTAAAGCCCTGTACACAACTTGGTACAAGACTTCTGACTAGAGGTGGGTTAGTCTCTAGCCTCCCGTTTACAGCGAAGCCGGGGTCGAAGAGGAGTGTTGGTACACAGGAGGCACTTAACCTGTCTCCTGCGACCTCAGCCGCCAGACATCCCATTTCCGGCTCACGGGTCTCCGCACGTGGGAAACATGCAGGTAGGTCTAGCACCCAAACCAGCTAAAAGGAAAAAAGTAATCCAAGGAAGACAAAACCCTGGAAGGGAACCTAAACGGAATCTCAGCAACCTACGAACTGAGCGGTTATAATATAAAACAGTTAGTGGTGGAGGGTAACAAAACCACAAGACCGGGGTGTTAGTACATAAAATGGTAGCGATTAGGTAGGGAATACAACACGGGCAACTGGCCAGTGGAGAAAATAAATAAAAACGAAAAAGCGAGACACAAGACCAGCTCGGGAACGTGATGACGCGACTCCCCAACAGCTGTATGAACAGCTGTCCATGCAAACACCAAAATAAAAAACAAGCGGTGGCGTAACATCAGATGGTGACCAGTCACAAGGTGAGCTCGGGCCGTGGGGGCGCCGCTCCCCAAATAATGGAAAACCAGTTATCCCCGTGCCGGGTGATAATAGTGGAAATATATCATTCTAAATACTTTGGAAAGAGAAAGTGCATTGTTTTCCGAAGGCACTATGCAGATGAAGAATGCAACATAAATAGTTAACTCACAAAAAGAAAATGAATTGCTGAAATGGAAAGGGTATTTATTTTGCCATAACAGAGTGCGAGGTGATTTACGGTATTGTCACTGTATTGAAAGAAATTATGGAAATTGTACTGGCTTTGCTAGTACTATTCTTATTGGAGATGAACACAGGATGCGCAATGAGAAACCACATAATCATGCTCCAAGACCGGAGAAAAGTCATGTTGCTGTTGCAAGAGCGCAAATAAAAGAACGAGCGAGAAATACGGACGAAGCCCCTGCACAAATTATTCAAACCATGACAACGTCAATGGCTACAGTAAATGCAGCTTACATGCCTAATATGGATGCACTAAGGCAAGTTGTAAAAAAGAGAAGACATGCCAAGACATGCCTGCGGAGCCTACGACTTCAGAACGGATTGATGCCCCAATAAATTTACAGGAGAAGATGGTGCAAAATTTCTTGGCAGAGATAGCGCATTTGGACATCAAATAATTATTTTATATTTAACAGAGAATAATTTACGTAAGCTTAAAGAAGCACCCCTCTGGATTATGGATGGGACATTTGAAACTTGTCCAACCCTTTTTAGGCAATTATGTTCCATTCATGCTATGGTTGAAACGAATCCAGAGATGCACAGACTTGTCCCACTAGTTTATGGGTTACTTTCCAGCAAGTATAAAGAATATAATACTATTATACAGTATTTTTGTAGGATTTACAAGACTATGCATCAGACTATGATATTCAGCTAGCACCACAATATACGCATAATAATAGTTTTGAAATTGCTGCCGTTATAATGCTGCTAAAAAGGAAATTGGAAGCAGCACACACAAATGTTGTTGGTTTCATCTCGGAAAAAAATGTGCTGAGGAATATCCGTCCTCTGGCATAGCCTTGGAATATAGGGAAAACAGTGAGTTTGCTCTCAAAGTCAAACATTTGCAAGCACTCGCATTTTTTTCATCTGATGAAATTCCAGCTGCTTTTGAAGAAGTGAAATCAATTTACCTAGAATATGCAGATTCTGTAGTTCAGTGGTTTGAGGAAAATTATGTTCTTGGAAAATTTCGTGGAAGCAGAAGAAACAATCCCAGCAGAAGCCCTCCGCTGTTCCCGCCAATAATTTGGTCAGTAAGTGAAAACAATTTATTTGGCTTTCCCAGAACACAAAACGAACTTGAAAAATTAGACAGACGCTGGAATACAATTCTGGGAGAGAAAAAACTGTGACTGTACGAAATAATCAGTGAAATTGCGAAAGAGCAGAGAACAACTATGGCTAAAATCGAAAGAGGGGTAGCACAGATTCCAACAAATCCACCCAGAAGAGAAACGCTGGCAAGATAAAAAGGAATTCGAACTTCTTTGGTGCACAGAGACAATGTTAACATGCTGGACTTTTTAAGAGGAATTTCATATAATTCTACCCTTTACTAAAATGTGCTGGTATTTCTCACTAATTGAATTATACCTTTTACTAACTTGTATTTGAATTTTTCAAGAATGTAATTCCGCCGAAGATGCAAGAATGTAAAACACAACGCAGAATTAAAAAAGACAAAATTTTCAAAATAGCATGTCAAAAACATAAAATGTCAAAAAGTAATCCAAAATGTGAAACAAATAAAAATTCAAAATGCAATCCAAAATGTGAAACAAATAAAAATTCAAAATGCAATCACAAGTCACAAGCATTGCAAAAATGCGAAACGCTATCTATGTAACAAGTACAACACAAAATAAAACAAATGCCAAAAAAAATGCATACGCTTTGTAAAATGTACAAAACAAAATAAATGCCATATTCATAAGGATTTCATTACAAGTCAAGTTAAAAATGAGCTTTTACTTAGACTTCAAATAATAATTACTAGCCTCTACACCTTTTTAAGTCTTTAATAAGTGCAACATCATTAACCTGACTTGTCATCAAACATTATCAATATGACCATAGCATACAATCACTTAAAAGACTTGTTAATGGATGAATTGAGGAATCACCAAGTTCAGCGGGTGAAAGTTAATGGCTGTTTATAGTTTTGTACTCGAGTAAATGCGCAACACAGTAAACTTGACTTTCTCTGAACATTTTATGTATATGAGCACAGTTGATTGAAAACTGATAAAAAGGCTTAAGGCCTGTTTATTAATTTTTGTGCCTCAGTCAAAACGCAGTACCATAACCTTGGCATGTTATCGAAACCTTATGAATACGTCGGACTAGAAACTCCTAAAAAAAGTTTACGCCTAAGGTCTTGTAACTAAAGTTTTGTGACAGGGTAAAACTGCAACATTAATAACTTGACATGTTATGTTAACGTTGTGAATATGAGCACGGCGGATTAAAGATTTCAACAAATAGCCTTTATGATTAATGTGTTGTAGCTTAGTAAAAATGTAACATTATCTTGATTTTCTATATAAACCAAACTACGTGCTGAAATGGCCCAACTATATATACGTATACTTCAACCATATCCCGAAGCGCTGACAAGGTGAAAACAAAAGTGCAATTTTGTACGGTCCCCTAACATTTTATGGCCAGCCTACATGGAAGTGGACACCTTGATATCAACAGCATACTTTTTGTACGGTCCACAACAAATAGCAATGGACACGTCGCAATCTTTTTTTTTTTGGGGGGGGGGGGGTTAACGACCACCGTGATCAATTCAGTGGGCTATAAGCAGTCGGACTTTCCCACTTTTGGGCCACTGGTTCCTGGGAAGGGGGACAGCCAGTGCCAGAAGTCAAGCACAACGTCCATGATTCACCGGGATTTGAACCAGGATCCTTCTCGACAAGTGGTCAGAAGCCAGCGCCTAAGTCACTCCGCCGTCGTAGCGGCACACGTTGAAATGTATTTTTCATACGGCCCCAAACGCTCTTATGAACATACTGGACGCAAATAAATCATTAATATAATTTGTACTAGCAGGGATACCAGTTATTTGCCAGGTACATATTACTATTTGTGGAATCACCAAGTTCAGCGGGTGAAAGTTAATGAATGAAAAAGATATTCCTGCAATTTTCCAGTAAACTTATTTTAAATTTTTTGATTTAGTTAATTTAATTTTGCTAAACAAAAAAGAAAGAAAAAGGAATGGGAATACTTACCTTCTAGGAGACATCTATAGAACTGCCGTACATCTGGCGTGTGCTTCTGTGAATCCCGCGACACAGAAATGCAATGTACCTATGTGATGTCGCATGCATACGACTTCACATTGGCATTGATCATCTTTTTCTTACCGTTTTGAATTTTGAATATATGGAACTCTCTGTTTACATTACATTATATTTCTTTCTGATAAGCCGCTCGTTGGTAGTGAAAGCTAAACTATATAGATTTGTGTTTTTAATACACCATTAAACGCATATTTTTGCACTTTGTTATCTACAGTCCCTAACTTATACTGTAGGTTGGTTAGTTGTTTGGTTGATGGTTTATGGTGCAAGGCCCTCAAAGAGCCAAAGAGCGCCTTAGAACGTAGATAGGGTATTCTTAAGAGTAAAAAACGGAACTTTTTACGAAAATTTTGCATGGGGTTACCTTGACCCGGGCCCCGACCCCTTCTAAAAACCGTCTACCGTCCAAGTTAGATAACCATAAGTAGTATACCAAATCTGGTTGTCCTAAATTGAAAACTGTAGATTTTACGAAATTTTTATGAGGAGGGGGAGGGGCTCTCACCCCGTGGTTCCCACCCCTTCCAAAAACCGTCTAGCGTCTAAGTTAGAGTTTCATGATAGCAAATTTGGTGGTTCTGAATTGAAAACTGTAGTTTTTAAGAAAATGTTGTATGTCTGTGTGTGTGTGTGCGGGGGGGGGGGTCCGACCCCCAGGGCCTTGACCCGTCCCAAAAACCGCCGACCGTCTAAGTTAAAGTACCATGAGATAGTATACCAAATGTGGTGGTTCTAAATTGAAAACTAGATTTTGAAATTTTTTTATGATAGGGGTCCTTACCCCCTTCACAAAAAAATCTGCAACCCCTTCCAAAATCGTCAAGCGTCTAAGTTAGAGTACCATGAGATAGTATACCAGATCTGGTGGTTCTGAATTGAAAACTTTAGTTTTTCAGAAAATTTTGTATGAAGGGGGCTCTGACCCCCGGCTCTTGACCCGTTCCAAAAGTGGTCTACCGTCGAAGTTAGAATACCATGAGATAGTATACCAAATCTGGTAGTTCTAAATTGGAAACTGTAGATTTTACGTGGCATTTTTATGGGGGGGGGGCTCTTACTCCTGTGCTCCAACCCCTTCCAAAAACCGTCTAGCGTCTAAGTTAGAGTACCATGAGATAGTATACCAGATTTGGTGGTTCTGAATTGAAAACTGTAGTTTTTAAGATAATTTTGTATGTGGGGGGCTCTGAACCCCGGGACTTTACCCGTTTCAAAAACGGTCTGTCGTCTAAGTTAGAGTACCATGAGATATTATACCAAATTTCGTGGCTCTAAATTAAAAAATGTAGATTTTGCAAATTTTAATATGGGGGAGGGGCCCTGACCCACTGGGCTGCAACCCCTTCAAAAAATCGTCTAGCGTCTAAGTAAGAGTACCATGCGATAGTATACCAGATTTGGTGGTTCTGAATTGAAAACTGTAGTTTTTAAGAACATTTTGTATGTGGGGGCTCTGACCCCCGGGCCTTGATCCGTTCCAAAAACGGTCTGTCGTCTAAGTTAGAGTGCCATGAGATAGTATACCAAAGTTGGTGGTTCTAAATTGAAAACTGTAGATTTTACGCGGCATTTTTATGTTGGGGTATCTCACCCCCCGGGCTCCAAGCCCTTTAAAAAACCGTCTAGCGTCTAAGTTAGAGTACCATGAGATAGTATACCAGATTATATGGTTCTGAATTGAAAACTGTAGTTTTTAAGAAAATTTTCTATGTGGGGGGCTCTGACCCCCGGGCCTTGACCCGTTCCAAAAACCGTCTAGCGTCAAAGTTAGAGTATCATGAGATAGTATACCAAATTTGGTGGTTCTAAATAGAAAACTAGATTTTACGAAAAAGTGTTTATTCGGGGAGATGTCTGACCCCCGGGCTCCAACCCCTTCCAAAAACCGTCTAGCGTTTAAGTTAGAGTACCATGAGATAGTATACCAGATTTGGTGGTTCTGAATTGAAAACTGTAGTTTTTAAGATAATTTTGTATGTGGGGGCTCTGACCCCCGGGACTTTACCCGTTCCAAAAACGGTCTGTCGTCTAAGTTAGAGTACCATGAGATATTATACCAAATTTCGTGGCTCTAAATTGAAAACTGTAGATTTTGCAAATTTTAATATGGGGGAGGGGCCCTGACCCACTGGGCTGCAACCCCTTCAAAAAATCGTCTAGCGTCTAAGTAAGAGTACCATGCGATAGTATACCAGATTTGGTGGTTCTGAATTGAAAACTGTAGTTTTTAAGAACATTTTGTATGTGGGGGCTCTGACCCCCGGGCATTGATCCGTTCCAAAAACGGTCTGTCGTCTAAGTTAGAGTGCCATGAGATAGTATACCAAAGTTGGTGGTTCTAAATTGAAAACTGTAGATTTTACGCGACATTTTTATGTTGGGGTATCTCACCCCCGGGCTCCAAGCCCTTTAAAAAACCGTCTAGCGTCTAAGTTAGAGTACCATGAGATAGTATACCAGATTATATGGTTCTGAATTGAAAACTGTAGTTTTTAAGAAAATTTTCTATGTGGGGGGGCTCTGACCCCCGGGCCTTGACCCGTTCCAAAAACCGTCTAGCGTCTAAGTTAGAGTATCATGAGATAGTATACCAAATTTGGTGGTTCTAAATAGAAAACTAGATTTTACGAAAAAGTGTTTATTCGGGGGGATGTCTGACCCCCGGGCTTCAACCCCTTCCAAAAACCGTCTAGCGTTTAAGTTAGAGTACCATGAGATAGTATACCAGATTTGGTGGTTCTGAATTGAAAACTGTAGTTTTTAAGATAATTTTGTATGTGGGGGCTCTGACCCCCGGGACTTTACCCGTTCCAAAAACGGTCTGTCGTCTAAGTTAGAGTACCATGAGATATTATACCAAATTTCGTGGCTCTAAATTGAAAACTGTAGATTTTGCAAATTTTAATATGGGGGAGGGGCCCTGACCCACTGGGCTGCAACCCCTTCAAAAAATCGTCTAGCGTCTAAGTAAGAGTACCATGCGATAGTATACCAGATTTGGTGGTTCTGAATTGAAAACTGTAGTTTTTAAGAACATTTTGTATGTTTCGGCTCTGACCCCCCGGGCCTTGATCCGTTCCAAAAATGGTCTGTCGTCTAAGTTAGAGTGCCATGAGATAGTATACCAAAGTTGGTGGTTCTAAATTGAAAACTGTAGATTTTACGCGGCATTTTTATGGTGGGGTATCTCACCCCCCGGGCTCCAAGCCCTTTAAAAAACCGTCTAGCGTCTAAGTTAGAGTACCATGAGATAGTATACCAGATTATATGGTTCTGAATTGAAAACTGTAGTTTTTAAGAAAATTTTCTATGTGGGGGGGCTCTGACCCCCGGGCCTTGACCCGTTCCAAAAACCGTCTAGCGTCTAAGTTAGAGTATCATGAGATAGTATACCAAATTTGGTGGTTCTAAATAGAAAACTGTAGATTTTACGAAAAAGTGTTTATTCGGGGGGATGTCTGACCCCCGGGCTCCAACCCCTTCCAAAAACCGTCTAGCGTCTAAAGTTAGAGTACCATGAGATAGTATAACAGATTAGGTGGTTCTGAATTGAAAACTGTAGTTTTTAAGAAAATTTTGTATGTGGGGGGCTCTGACCCCCGGGCCTTGACCCGTTTTAAAAACGGTCTGCCGTCTAAGTTAGAGTACCATAAGATAGTATACCAAATTTGGTGGTTCTAAGATGAAAACTGTAGATTTTACAAAATTTCTTATGAGGGGAGGACTCCGACCCCGCGGGCTCCAACCCCTTCCAAAAACCGTCTAGCGTCTAAGTTAGAGTACCATGAGATAGTATACCAAATTTGGTGGTTCTAAATTGAAAACTGTAGATTTTACGAAAAAGTGTTTATTCGGGGGGGGGGTCTTACCCCCGGGCTCCAACCCCTTCCAAAAACCGTCTAGCGTCTAAGTTAGAGTACCATGAGATAGTATACCAGATTAGGTGGTTCTGAATTGAAAACTGTAGTTTTTAAGAAAATTTTGTATGTGGGGGGCTCTGACCCCCGGGCCTTGACCCGTTCCAAAAACCGTCTAGCGTCTAAGTTAGAGTATCATGAGATAGTATACCAAATTTGGTGGTTCTAAATAGAAAACTGTAGATTTTACGAAAAAGTGTTTATTCGGGAGGATGTCTGACCCCCGGGCTCCAACCCCTTCCAAACACCGTCTAGCGTCTAAAGTTAGAGTACCATGAGATAGTATAACAGATTAGGTGGTTCTGAATTGAAAACTGTAGTTTTTAAGAAAATTTTGTATGTGGGGGCTCTGACCCCCGGGCCTTGACCCGTTTTAAAAACGGTCTGCCGTCTAAGTTAGAGTACCATAAGATAGTATACCAAATTTGGTGGTTCTAAGATGAAAACTGTAGATTTTACAAAATTTCTTATGAGGGGAGGACTCCGACCCCGCGGGCTCCAACCCCTTCCAAAAACCGTCTAGCGTCTAAGTTAGAGTACCATGAGATAGTATACCAAATTTGGTGGTTCTAAATTGAAAACTGTAGATTTTACGAAAAAGTGTTTATTCGGGGGGGGGGTCTTACCCCCGGGCTCCAACCCCTTCCAAAAACCGTCTAGCGTCTAAGTTAGAGTACCATGAGATAGTATACCAGATTAGGTGGTTCTGAATTGAAAACTGTAGTTTTTAAGAAAATTTTCTATGTGGGGGGGCTCTGACCCCCGGGCCTTGACCCGTTCCAAAAACCGTCTAGCGTCTAAGTTAGAGTATCATGAGATAGTATACCAAATTTGGTGGTTCTAAATAGAAAACTGTAGATTTTACGAAAAAGTGTTTATTCGGGGATGTCTGACCCCCGGGCTCCAACCCCTTCCAAAAACCGTCTAGCGTCTAAAGTTAGAGTACCATGAGATAGTATAACAGATTAGGTGGTTCTGAATTGAAAACTGTAGTTTTTAAGAAAATTTTGTATGTGGGGGCTCTGACCCCCGGGCCTTGACCCGTTTTAAAAACGGTCTGCCGTCTAAGTATTATTTGGGGAGCGGCGCCCCCACGGCCCGAGCTGACCTTGTGACTGGTCAACATCTGATGTCATGCCACCGCTTGTTTTTTATTTTGGTGCTGATGGTGTTTGCAGGGACGGCTGTTCATCCAGCTGTTGGGGAGTCGCGGCCCCACGATCCCGAGCTGGTCTTGTGTCTCGCTTTTTCGTTTTTCTTTATTTTCTCCACTGGCTAGTTGCCCGTGTTGTATACTTTACCTAATCGCTACCACGTTATGTACTAACACCCCGGTCTTGTGGTTTTGTTACCCTCCACCACTAACTGTTTTATATTAACCGCTCAGTTCGTAGGTTGCTGAGATTCCGTTTAGGTTCCCTTCCAGGATTTGTCTTCTTTGGATTTCTTTTCTCCTTTTAACTGGTTTGGGTGCTAGACCTACCTGCATGTTTGCCGCGTGCGGAGACCCGTGAGGCGGAAATGGGATGTCTGGCGGCTGAGGTCGCAGGAGACCGGATAAGTGCCTCCTGTGTGCCAACACTCCTCTTCGACCCCGGCTTCGCTGTAAACGGGAGGCTAGAGACTAACCCACCTCTAGTCAGAAGTCTTGTAACAAGTTGTGTACAGGGCTTTAGCGGCTTTTTGTCGTATAGCACGGCAGGGTGAGCCCGGGGGCTGTGGGATCATGCCAAAGGCGTTGGCATGACGGTACCCGGGGGCCGAAGTGTCCGCCGAGTGCGTGTGATCACAGCCAACGGACTATATCTGCAACGTATAAGCTCCAGAACTGTGTCCAGCGTCATTTTCTTGGCTTGCAGACCTCCAGTTCTCCCTTGTAGGGCTCGGTGGTGAGTGGAGTAGTCTGCAGACGAATCTTCCTCCTTTTTTTCCATGGGTAAAAAGAACAAAAACTCCAAATTTAAGGCATCTGACAAAATGATAGTTGCCAACGACACTCCTTCGTCTTCTACACCTAATAAGTCTCATACCCTTAAACGGTCTTTAGACCTTGACCTGGACCAAGAATGTGGAACCTCTTCTTCGGCAGCTGTACCAGTCGCTCCGAAGCGTCGTCTCCCCTCAATTGCTGTGACTACGCATGCTACTCACTTGCTTGTAGAATCCATCGATCCGAATGAGAGACTGTCCACCAGATCTCCCTTTTTCATCTCTAAAGCTTTGGACGCTGCGGTTGGCCCCTTGAAGTCTGTGAGGAAGCTTCGCTCTGGGGACCTGCTTGTCCAAACTTGCAGTGTTTCTCAGAGTAACACTTTTCTGAACCTCACTAGTCTTCAAGGCATTCCTGTAAAAGTGACACCTCACCCGTTTCTTAACACCTCTCGGGGCGTTATTTCGGAGTTTGATCTCTTGCCATGCAGTGAAGACGAATTCGTGACTGAACTTGCTGATCAAGGTGTTATTGCTGCACGTCGTATGATGTTCCGGCGTGATGGTTCCATGATTAAGTCAAAAAATGTCATCTTGACTTTTGACTCCCCGAAAGTTCCGACAGAAATCAAAGCAGGCTACTTGGTCTGTGCAGTTCGCCCGTACATTCCCAGTCCTCTGCGCTGTTTCAGGTGCCAGAGGTACGGGCATTCACAACGATTCTGTAAGAGTTCCGCTCGTTGCGCTAATTGTGGCTCCGGTGAACATGACGGGGAAGGTTGCACTTCTGCGGCCTGCTGTGTTAACTGCGGTGAGGCCCATGCAGCTTACTCCCGCAACTGTATGAAATGGAAGGACGAGATGGCGATCCAGCGCCTCAAGACCCTGGAAGGCCTCTCGTACCCTGCTGCCAAAGCCAAGTTGGGTATTCCCAACACCCGACCGCGTAGTTTTGCCGCAGTTGTTAAGTCTCTGCCACAACCCGTGCAGCCCTTTGTTCCGCGCCCTGTAGCTCTCGCAGCGCTTGCCAAGCGATCTACAGCTGACCAAGCGACACAGGTGTTTTTCCCCGAGCTCGCGATTTTTCGACTACCTGATTCTGGGCCTTCTCTTTTGCAGCCGACCCTCTCTTCCAGTTTAAAGCAGAAAGCCTGCACGTGCGAACGACCCGGCCCTCAATCCGCAAAGGTGTGCAGTGTCCATCCAACTGTCTCGGCCTCAGCGAGGTCCCCACCCTCAACCAACATTATAGAGGAACATAGGGGGGAGGAGAGTGACAGTTCGTCCCCAGCCTCAAACAACATTGCAGAGGAACATGGGGGAGAAGAGAGTGACAGTTCGTCCCCGCCCTCTGCCAGCATTGCAGGGGAGTGTGGGGGGAGGAGAGTGACTCATCCTTTGTGTAGTTCTGTTTAAAAAAAAAAAAAAAAAAAAAAATTATAATTATAATAGTCAATTAATAAATTTTTATATAAACCTAATTAACTACCTTGTCTTCACAGCTTTCATCATACTCTTTTTCAACTTTTACCAAGCCTGTCTGCTCTTAATCATTTTCCACGTTTTTTAAAAATCTGTGGCTGATAGTCCTTGGTCTGGCGCTCTTTGGCCAAACCTGGCCCTTGCGCCAATAAAATCCAACAACCAACCAACCAACCAGCCGTCTAAGTTAGAGTACCATAAGATAGTATACCAAATTTGGTGGTTCTAAGATGAAAACTGTAGATTTTACAAAATTTCTTATGAGGGGAGGACTCCGACCCCGCGGGCTCCAACCCCTTCCAAAAACCGTCTAGCGTCTAAGTTAGAGTACCATGAGATAGTATACCAAATTTGGTGGTTCTAAATTGAAAACTGTAGATTTTACGAAAAAGTGTTTATTCGGGGGGGGTCTTACCCCCCGGGCTCCAACCCCTTCCAAAAACCGTCTAGCGTCTAAGTTAGAGTACCATGAGATAGTATACCAGATTAGGTGGTTCTGAATTGAAAACTGTAGTTTTTAAGAAAATTTTGCATGTGGGGGGGCTCTGACCCCCCGGGCCTTGACCCGTTCCAAAAACCGTCTAGCGTCTAAGTTAGAGTATCATGAGATAGTATACCAAATTTGGTGGTTCTAAATAGAAAACTGTAGATTTTACGAAAAAGTGTTTATTCGGGGGGATGTCTGACCCCCGGGCTCCAACCCCTTCCAAAAACCGTCTAGCGTCTAAAGTTAGAGTACCATGAGATAGTATAACAGATTAGGTGGTTCTGAATTGAAAACTGTAGTTCCAAAAACCGTCTAGCGTCTAAAGTTAGAGTACCATGAGATAGTATAACAGATTAGGTGGTTCTGAATTGAAAACTGTAGTTTTTAAGAAAATTTTGTATGTGGGGGGCTCTGACCCCCGGGCCTTGACCCGTTTTAAAAACGGTCTTCCGTCTAAGTTAGAGTACCATAAGATAGCATACCAAATTTGGTGGTTCTAAGATGAAAACTGTAGATTTTACAAAATTTCTTATGAGGGGAGGACTCCGACCCCGCGGGCTCCAACCCCTTCCAAAAACCGTCTAGCGTCTAAGTTAGAGTACCATGAGATAGTATACCAAATTTGGTGGTTCTAAATTGAAAACTGTAGATTTTACGAAAAAGTGTTTATTCGGGGGGGGGTCTTACCCCCGGGCTCCAACCCCTTCCAAAAACCGTCTAGCGTCTAAGTTAGAGTACCATGAGATAGTATACCAGATTAGGTGGTTCTGAATTGAAAACTGTAGTTTTTAAGAAAATTTTGTATGTGGGGGCTTTGACCCCCGGGCCTTGACCCGTTCCAAAAACGGTCTGCCGTCTAAGTTAGAGTACCATAAGATAGTATACCAAATTTGGTGGTTCTAAGATAAAAACTGTAGATTTTACGAAATTTTTTATGAGGGGGAGGGCTCCGACTCCGCGGGCTCCAACCCCTTCCAAAAACCGTCTAGCGTCTAAATTAGAGTTTCATGATACCAAATTTGATGGTTCTGAAATGAAAATTAGAATTTACGAAAAAAAATTATGTTGGGGGGGGGGGGCTCTGACTCCCCGGGCCTTGCCCAGTTCCAAAAACCGACAACCGTCTACGTTAGAGTACTATGAGATAGGATACCTGATTTGGTGGTTCTGAATTGAAAACTGACCAACCGGGCCCCTGACCCGTTCCAAAAACCGTCTATCGTCTAAGTTAGAGTACCATGAGATAATATACCAAATTTGGTAGTTCTAAATTGAAAACTATATTTTACGGCAATTCTGTCGGGGGTGGCTCTAACCCCCCCCTCTCCAACCGCTACCCAAAACCGTCTACAGTCTAAGTTAGAATACCACGAGATAGTATACCAGATTTGGTGGTTCTGAATTGAAAACTGTAGATTTTACGAAAATTTTGTGTGTGGGGGGCTCTGTCCAACCGGGCTCTGCCCCATTCCAAAACCGTTTACCGGCTAATATTTTTAGTGCCAAAGAAAAACGTAATATTCCTATTCTGTCTGCATGTCCAAACTTTATAAATTTTATCAGGGAGCAAGATATTCGAAATCGTACGCTTTCCTGCATTCGTTTTGTATGTAACCAAAATCTGTAAACGCGACGAATTGACGTAGTCGACGAATTTGTCCGCGACGAATTGACGCGCGACGAATTGACGTAGGCGACGAATTGACGCGCGACGAATCGTCTCAGTCGACGAATTGACGCAGTCGACGAATTGACGCACGCGACGAATTGACGCACGCGACGAATTGACGTAGAACCCCCAGCGTGTAACTCGAGTATAGCATCGGCGTACGTACCAGCGGCCAAAGGGTGAGCGGTGGATCCCCTACACGCTATTGATTACCTGGATCGACATAGAATATCCAGGTTCGTACAGATAGAACGCTTGGCCGCGGTGACGCAAATCACATATAGGTAAAGTGCTGGATGCCCAAGCAGCGTTAGCTAATGAACGTTACGCCGTACGTTGCATACCCTGGGCAAGAGGTGCAGACGCCGTACTCGTGTACCACTCTTAACTGCTGGGCATCGATTATTACTCCTCGCGTTTTGCCAGCAACATCAGAATTGGACCTCTGTAGAGTGGCGCCCCGTCGTGCGGTCAGACGTATTACGATGTTCCCCTTTTCAGTTATATAGAGCTGACGGGTGGGCGCGGTGTGGTGGTTTTCGGAGCCTTCTTATATGACACATTTGGCCCTTTAGTGCATCTGAAGAGGGCTTTATCCTCTGCCCTCAACCACCATGTGCTGGATTATCACCTCCGTGCTTCCTGCGGCCGATGATCTGTTTCAGCAGAACAGTGAGCTACACCGCAGGACAGCCACGACCCAGGTACTGCTCGACAAACACTGCTTTAAATTTTGAACCACCCATTGGCCCGTAAGCTCCCCGGATTTAAACCCTGTCGAAGCTCTGTGGGATTTCGTGGACGGACATATCGTAGGGAGTTCAGGACAATACCGCAAAAAGACATGGCTGGCATCACCTTCGAAAATTATCCGGGAACTACTCGTGTCGCTGACGCTGCTTGTACATTCGCGTTAGAAGAGGGTTAACACGCCCTTAAGTAGGAATACTAAAACTTTGTTCTTTCAGTGCGAATCTTTTACTAGTCCACTGAGTTTCAGAAATGAATTGGTCAGTTTCTTTACCGTCTGCTCTCTTTTTAATGTGAGTGTTATCTCACGACATTTATAGCCAACGAAATAGAAGAAATTATTTTCAAGTGAGAAGAATATTTTATGTACATTATAATTTCAAGAAAATACACATAGCTTCATTAAAATGATTTTTATAATCATAATGAAATATATGGTATTAAAACAAAAAATTAAGAACCATTTAATGCAAAGAAGACATCATTGATTTACCTCAAAATTACTTACATATCCACATTTTCTCTAAGTTAAAGGAGCTGTTCATTGCTCTCCAACTTTTAAAACTCTTCCCTCAAATTATTATGATGCATTCTACAAAATCAGTATTTTTGGAATGATGTTTAATGCTAATTTTAAACGTTTCATTACCAATGACGAAACGTATTCAGCAAAAACATTTTTTTTCATGAATAGTGTTTTCCTGGTTTACATAGATACGCCAGAAACTACCGTACTTATGTTCTGCATTTTGATTTTATATCAAAAGATACCAGTATTTTTATTTCAAGGCGGCATTAAATGAAAAGGGAGAAGCGGTAAATCTTATAATGATGGCCATCTGTTTCTTCTAGAGACATAGGTGGAATTATGTTCTCTAATGAATCATCTGCAGGTAAAAGACGATGCGAGTGGAAGTTTTGTTCAAATATATTTGCGTTGAATATGACCGAACAAATGGCCATGTTTATTAGGTCATTTTACATATTATTAAAATACGAATGCAACCCGTTCTTGGCCGCATATCTATTTAATCGAAGAGTATGGCGCTATATACTGGTCCATCTGGAAGGTGGAGGCATTAATGCAATACATTTGAAGTGTAGTCCCAGCAAGTTTTTTGGATGCTGCGAAATAAGTGGTACTCTTATGAAAGGATGTGAAGGGAATATGATGGATGCGGAAGTTTTTCGCATCCTAAGTCCTGCAACGTGGCGCTGGTCATTTTCGTTGTGTGTGGTTTTGCGTTGTCTTCTGCAGCAACACGCCTGTACGATTCACGGGTGCTGGACGTTTATGCTGCAAATCAGTGGATAGACACTGCAGCTGCTGGCAGTAGACTTCCCCTGTAATGGTTTTGTTGGGTGGCAGCAGCTCGTAATGGATTATGCCTTGCACATCCCACCAAACAGGCATTAAAAACTTTTTGTGGGAAATGTCCTGGTTTCGCAACTGCTGCGGGCACATTCCCTTTGGGCAGCCACTGCCGTTTACGCTTAATGTTGTGATAAATAATGTATTTTTCATCGCTCGTGACAATTCTGTGCTAAAACGGCTCCCTTTTTTCACGGGAGAGCAAAGAAGTGCAAATGTCCACACGCTGTTGCAGCTATTAAAGAGTGAGATAATGGGGCACCTTCTTACCCAGTTTCGACACATAACCGAGGTCCTGCATATTCTGGTGAACAATGGAATGGGTTGAATGAACAAGTGTGGCCAATTCATCGACTGTTTCCTGCTAATGTCCCTCAATAGCAGCTTTCATTACGTTGTTATCCAGCTCAACAGGCAGTCCGTGTCGCTACATATCCTTGACGCTGGTGTCCTCCTTCGAAATTTCTGGAACCAGCGCTGACATTTCCTGACCTCCAGGGTACCTGGCCTTTATATGGCATTGATGTTTTGTGTTGCTACCGTCGCTGAATGTCGATGGTGGAATTCATACAGCTTGATGTGCCTAATGCGGTCTTCTGACACTGCCATTTCCTGTGCGGGTTAAGTACACAACGACTGCACCCAGGACTTCCGTTTGCGGTCTGAAGTTACTCGAAGGTCAGCTAGCGTGATCTCTCTTATACTCACCGTGGTCGACGTCGTAGTCTGGACACTAGGAGTCTCACTTTTGTTGGGTTTGCGCAAATCCACATTACTTCTTGGATGACCTGATAGTAAAAAGTAGTTATTTTGAACATATTTTGAATATAATTTTTCCAGCGTTTGAAGTATCTACAGTTAATAAAAACCGTTCAATCGCATCGTGCTGCATTATTTCCATAATAAAAAATGTAACTGTAAACCTGTGATAAAACAAAATAACGCCCTCTGCTAATGAACTTATAAAGTAAGAACAAAAACGTGTCATGCCCCGAATGCGATCAGTCAGTTCAATCAACTTACTAGCGTTTCGAAACACGCTTTCGTAACCTTGTGAAATATGTCGTCGTCTTTAAAGAAAGGGGTTGATTTTAAGATAACGATAGTGACGCTTTAGGTAAATTATTTGTAGTTGTGTTATTGTGTGTTGCTAATCCTGCGTTTTCAATCGCTGCCATTCAAAAATCGAGTGTGGGACGACAGGTTTAAACATCAGTTTTTTTCAGTTAAAGCCACGTGGTCAGAGTTTTGAGGATACAGTCGTGATGAAGTCAAAGAGGTTGTGAGATAATTGGATAAACAAAAGACCCAATATTTTAAGAAACATTTTACACTTATTGGTTTGAACGAAGGCCTAAATGCAGGATTTGAGAAGGTACTATTTTTTACAGTACCAATACGTCCAACAGATCTAAATGTGTTTTATACCAATAGTGTTAGAATATATCGACAGTGGAGTTATTTAAAAAAGAGGCCTTGCATTTAGGACAAACCTAGTACAAAACCTGTTACGTATCAATGGAAAAAGCAAAAGTCTTAAAGAGGTTCCTTTAAACGTCTCCGTTGGCTCTATACTTTCGTGAAAAAATGCAAAACTAATGATAAAATGGAGTTCTTAGGTGGATTGCACGAACGAATATCAACTGGTATATTTAAGTTTCTAGTGGAGTTTGGGTTAAGTCGCTGCTATTGAAAAGGACCTAATTAAAGGCTCTAAAAAATGTTTATCACCAATCCCATTCAGATTATCCAAAATATGATTTTACTATTTAGGTAATATGTTTTCCCAATATCAAACTGCACATATTTATTTAAAAGGTAGCTTTTGCATTTTTAATAAATATTACTTTTTTTAAATATTACTTACTGAATACGTCAAGGTATGATCAATTATCATTTTATCATCACTCAAGGTATCATCGTTTTATCACTTAAGGTATCATCGTGTTATCACTCAAGATATCATCGTATTATCACTCAAGCTATCATTGTATTATCATTCAAGGTATCATCAATTTCAATTTACTTTGTAGAATATGAAGGTAGTATAACCAAGAGTGTGTGTGAGGCAGTACACCCATTTGTGGAAATAAGATATGGCACTTTTCAAAATATAGATAAATGTTTTAGGTTTGGAGATAATTACTTATACACTATTTGCTATTTTTAAGTCAAGCCCGACCAGTTAAAATTTTATTGTTAGAAAATTAGCTGCCCGAAAGTGTGAAGTGGGAAACACGTACAGGATAAACAAGGAGCACAAATAGATCAAATTGATATAATACGAAATCCATTACATTTTCGTTGCCGTAGAACGTACTGATAATGGTCACAAATCGTAAGCGTTTTCCTGACGATTTACTCTAAACTTGCAGAAAGATCTCGTAGTAAACTATAACTTTTCAAAGTCGCTATTTCTGTGAAGTAACTTCAAATAACGCAGATTGCAAAATCTTTGAATCAATCATCAAAGAGCAAAGTAAAATATTAACACTTAAGGATATTTATCCGTAGGCGGTGCAAATCACGAGAGACAGCATCGTTGCACGCGTATTGTGTTGTGGGTATTTCTCTTGTCTATTTCATGGCAATCTCACGCTGGGTAGTGTAGGGAGGTAAGAATTTCTAACCTGCCCATTGTGATGTAGCGTCCTTGAGAGGCACATTTCTTTCCAGGGCTGTGTTTAAAATTAATTTTTTTTCACATTTGTTTTGTGTTCATCTTTCCGGGAGCTAAACGATCCGTTAGTCATACTTATATACACCTTCTGCGCTCCATATGGGTACTCCAGCGGGTTGAATCAATACTAGATTTTTCTGGTCATTGTCGGTTTTCCTCTGGGATAAAATACACTTATAGCTGAGGCAGTGCCACTAAATTGTTCCAGTGTTAAATGAGTGTTTTTTGTGTCATGCCTGGGTGGATGCGGCCCGGTGAAGCAGACTATTGTTCTGCTGAAGCATACGATCGGCCGCAGAATGCGTGAATGGTATTGAAGCGTGTAAGTCATCAGCCAGCACATGCTGGTAGTGTGCAGGAGTCTTCAGACACACTAAGGAAACTAATGTGTCCTATGAGAAGAAACCCGATCCGTCACAGAACCGCCACAGGCTTGAGCAGACCCGACCTGGCACTATGTGATTAATTCCTGCGTTTCTTTATTCTACTGTCCCTGCCAAATTTAACCAGAACTGTTCCTTTCGGTTTTTTGCCGAAAACAATTTCGGCCAAAATGCGCGCTAAATGTTACGTAAGCTGTTTCAGATGAGTGACAGAAACTGATATTTTATAAAATTCCTTCTTCTTTTCTAAAACAAAATGGCGTAGATTTACCCAAGAAGTTTTATTATATTCGCTCCTTTATTTTATCATTTCAAAAAATAAAGATATTCACAAAAAATTGCATATGATCCAGTAGCATGGACTTCAAATGACACCACAACATTATTATTTTTACGAAAGGAACTTTGAAATAAATCAGTAAAAGACGAAATATTCTTCATAATACATAGGAAATTGATAGAATATTCAATGAAAAGAGAATTTAAATTCTGAATTTGCTTGTAAAACTTACTGGTCATCCGTTTAACACCTCTCAAAAAACTTTAAATTTTCATCGCCTTAGATCTGGAATCCCCAGATTTCCGTTCGAGTATGAAGTCCATGCTACTGGGCCGTTACACGTTAGCATACTCGTATTCTCTTTCTGAAATCCGTTCGAGTATGCTAACCGTGTAACAGTTTGAATTCTCATGAAACGTTAGGATACTCCAATGGAAATAAGGAGATGCGGGTTCGATTCCCACTCAAGGGCGATGAATTTCTGAGAGGTGTTCCATGGATGACCAGTAAGTGTTACAAGCAAATTCAGAATTTTTATTCTGTTTGCTTTGCGGATCTTTCAGATATTTAAGGAAATACACTAAAGAGCAATTGAATTAGAAATACCTGTCTTGTTTCGTGTAGCACCACCTTTCGCCCTTATGACGGCGGCGATTCGTCACGGCATGGACTCGACAAGACATCGGAAGCGTTGAGAAGCCATGCGGACTCACGAACCCTGACCAAGCTCCCACAGTTCACGTAGATTTGATGGAGGGGGTCAGAGCGTCGAACATCTCTCTCGATGGCATCCCAGATGTGCTCGATGGGATTGAGGTCAGGTGACCTAGCTGGCCAAGGAAGCGTGGTCACGTCGGTGGAGTGTTCATCCAACCATTCGGATACAATTCGGGAGCGATGGCACGGTGCATTGTCTTGTTGCAGGATGAGGTCCCCAGTGGGATGTTGAAGACGCACAAACGGGAGCAAATGGTCGTCCAGGATATCCCGGTACGTTGACCTGTGAGGGGCGATATTACACGCACCAGGGGTCCCATTTAATCTACGTAAGCAGTCCCAAGACGAGAATGCCAACCCCACCAGCTTGAAGAGTACCATGCAGGCAAGAAGGATCCATCGCTTCATGTGGTTCTGCGCCGTACTCGTATTCTGCCATCCGCATGCACCAACGTGAATCTCGACACATCAGTCCATGCAACACTTTTCCACATGTCTAGAGTCCATTGGCGATGTTCCCGCGCCTATACTAATCTTTGCAACCTGTGATGTGCGGTCAGCAGCAGTACCCTCGTGGGACGATGACTTCTTTACCCCATAGCGAGGAGATGGTTCTGGATGGTGTGGCTAATTACACGTTTTTGTGCACCAGCGGAAAATGGCAAAGTGGTTTCTTGCACTGTTACCCGTCTATCCGCTGTTACAATGCGAGCTAGCCGACGATGACCACGCTCATCCAAACGCTGTTGTCCATGGCAGTTGACGCTTGCAGGGATGGTTTTACCGGATTCGATGTACTCACGGTGCACCCGTGACACAGTGGCTCGTGTAATTCCCAAGCCTGCATGACTTCCAAAATGGAGTGACCCATTCTTCGGACCCCGACAATTTGCCCACGGTCAAATGTGCTTAGATCCTTCGACTTACCCATACTGCGTCCGACCCTTACTCATTCCCGTCGCATCACTCCTTATATTGTCGGATCACTTCATACGTTATGTCGTTTCCGTTTACAGAGCCGCCCACAGCGCCATATTCGCATAACGCCAGCTGTCACTAATTAAATTGCTCTTCAGTGTAGTATGTGTATGAATCGAAAAAAATTAAAAGAGTGACGACTAACGAAAACAAACAATTCAAACTTCTTTTGCTATAAGGAATACATTTTACGATTCATAGCTTAAACATGATGTAAATATTTCAGACAAAAGAGGGAAAATTAAGGATGTCAACTGGTATAATTTTTCCTTCAGTATTTATTTTTAAAAATAAAGTATTATTGAAGACGTTTTTCTGCAAGGTAGTTGATCAATTTTTGTTGTCGCTTAGTGAATCGAGAGCTTAATTGCTTAGTAACTCAGAAACGGGTGAAAATGAGTTTATTTAAAATCTTTGTCTTGTATTTCCAATGGGAAAACTTCTGTAACCATTTTCTTCACAATTATGAGTTCCCAAGTATGAAAATTTGAATATCGTTAAAAAATACTTCATATAATAGCCTAGTATACTTTATATTTTCTAAATTTTAACCAAAATTAAGCAATCCAACATTTTTTTGTCTACTGAAGTTCTCAATGTATATGTCGCGCCATCTATTTTCTGGTCTAAACACCACCAATAGAAAAGTTATTGATTTTTAATATAATTGTGGTTAAGGTTTAGAAAATATTAAGTATACTAGGCAATAAAATGAAGTTATTTTTTTTATGTTCAAATTTTCATCCTTGGGTATACATTAATTGTGAAGAAAAAGGCTACGGAAGTTTGCCCATTGGAAATACAAGGCAAAAGTATTAGGTGGATCAGCTTTAAATGGGTTATTATAAAGTACAGGTTTTAAAAGCTCAAAGGGTAAATGTCTGGAGAAAATTGTTTTATTGGTGTAACAGAGATGAAAAACTGAAATAGCCTTTGTTTCACAACACATTAGTCTTTGTTTTATCCCAAATTATGATTTTCGTGAAAAAAGTGCATATTTAAATTTCTGTCGGGGTGGTGAACGCCTCACAATTAATACAATGGCTGCACTCAGCGACGAAAGTTTCAATAACCCAGAGTTCAAGACATCACACCGAATAATCAAAGCTTACACGGCATTACGCGTCCTTCTTTCCAGATTATAAAACATCGTTACCTGCAAATATTTTCATGTGTGATCAATGAGAAGAATAATAGCAATTCGAACCCAGACGAAATGAAACAATAAATACATCGAAAAAGAAAACAGTGAAATAAAGATATGCAAGGGAACACGAACCGGTGCGTTTCCTGAAATTGCACTGTGTCATTGACAGACAATAAACATCGTATGTACTTCTGCGAATGTGAGATGATAGGTTTGTGAAGGGCCGTACATACGAGTATTTTATGATGGATTTCATGCCGTTTTACTAAATAGGGAAATGTTCGTCATGCAGTGTTGTGTTATATAGAGGGCAGAATTTAATTTTTAAAACAAATAACTAATTAACATAAATAACAGGAATGTGCTCTACGACAATGATTGTGCACAAGTAAAGTTTTTGGTCAGTACACAACGGTTTGGGTGCCATTTATGACCTGGAGGACATCTAATCGCTATTTGATTTCACGCTATGATTTGAATAACATCTCAGCAAATACAGAACAAATGACGTCGGTTATTCTGCTCTTCAAAGTCTCGATTTCCGGAACACTGCTAGAATAAACTTGGTCTTTCGCCTAACCCCTCAGGAAAAATTCTAGAGGGGTTTTGTCGGGCGATCGAGGTGGCCACGTCTTGACACCGATTCGGCCAATTCTTATGTCCAAAAATGTGGAATTCAGGAACTAACAAATCATTACACAGGTCTGCGAAATAATACTTGTTTTTCTACACCGTTTTAGGTTTTTCTAATGTTTTTCGATAAGCTTAGTTCAGAAATGCTGAGCGTTTTCCTCTATCACGTAAGGTTTTTCCACAAAGTGAGGATGAAGATCCAGGCAAATCACACAGAAGATCTAGCAGAGTCTGAAAACTTTATTTACAAAAACTTATAAATAAGCTTTATTTTACATTTTATTAATATGTTATGTTTGTAATAGCTACCACGAAGTCAAAACTTTTCCTAATGTATCTTCTTTTTCCCCTCGAAGCTCCGTTTAGGACTTTTTCTCATGTGCACTGCTTGCGGGTCCTCCCTATTCGACATCTAGCAGTAGTCTGCTATCAAGCTCACAATCCACTCGCTACGATACCGCCGTTCCATTTCCATTATGTCCTGGTGGAATCTTTCTCCTTGTTCTTCACTCACAGCGCCTAGATTTTCTGGGAAATAGCCTAGATGGGAGTTCAAAAAGTGGAACTTCAAGCTCATTGAGCAGCCCAAGGCTTTGAAGTTCTCCAGCATGTTTCGTACGATGCTCTTGAGGGCAGGTTCTTTCTGGTTGCCGAGAAACTTCTTTACAACTGTTTTAGATGATGTCCAAGCCGATCTCTGAATGTCATCCATTTTGTCTTCAAAGATTTCCTCTTTCATGAGTTTTCGAATGTCAGGACCAACGCAAACCCCTTCTTTCAGCTTCGCTTTTGACAGCTGTGGAAATTTTCTTGCCAAGTACTTGAAAGTATCACCATCTTTTGGCAGGGCTTTCAAAAACTTCTTCATGACGCCAAGTTTGATGTGAAATGGAGGCAGCAGTACTTTGTTTGGGTCCACCAAAGATTCGAAGTGCACGTTCTTTTCCCCTACTTTTGCCCACTACTTCTGAGACCAGTGCTTGGCTTTAGCGCGACTGTCACATTCGCAGAGGAAACAGGGGTACTCGGTGTAGCCACCCTGTTGACCAAGCATCATAGAGAACACGTCCAGATAGCCACAGATGGTCCACTCGTATTCCTTGTAGCTAAGCCTGGTCAGGACCAAAGCAAAATTCTTATACCTCTCTTTCAATTGAACGGAATGTCCAACCGGTGTAGAGGCGTTTGTGTTGCCGTTGTGAAGAAGTACCGCTCTCAGACTTCTTTGTGATGAGTCAGCGAAAAGTCTCCAATCTTCCACCTCATGCTGAATTTTGAACATTTGCATCAAACCGGGGACATCGGATCAGTAAACAAGTTAATCGTCTTAGGAGAAGTAAGGCACATAGTCTTTCTCTAAGTTTCGAAACCAATAGAAAGACGTTCCAGGGGTTAACAAGTTCTTCTTTTGGAGTCTAGAGCCTAGCAGCTGAGCAGAAACTTTTGAAAGGGCAAGATCTCGGTTCAAATCGTTCAGTTCTGATTGTGAAAACAGCTGGAGCTCACTGCAGTGGTCGACTTGAAAATAGTCATCAGCATTGTCATCTGACTTGCTCCCTAAGGGTTCAGGCACATCGTCTAGCCTTTCTGGAGGCAAAGATATGGCAATGTCAGAAGTGTGAGGCACAGGGCGTAGTGCATATTCAAAGTTCGGGTAGAAGATTTATTTATTATTTTTTAAGCTGTACCCCTGTATGTTGCACGAACAATATAGCATAGCAGTCATCGCCGTGGTTTCAGGGCTCCCTCCATATCATAGGCACTCCAAAACGAAAAGATTTCCTCTTACCCTTAGACCACATTCGGAGTCCTTTCACGCAACTTGAACACACTCGATGCGGGGGCGGGGCAAATGAACTGTCTTGGTTGGTTGGTTGGTTATTAGATTTTATTGGCGCAAGGGCCATGGTTGGCCAAAGAGCGCCAGACACAAGACAAACAGACAAAATTAAAAAAAAACGGGGCATAAATCGCAAAATCTGGCTGACCAAGTAAAACCGAACCATGAGTACAAAGGAAGGGCCAAACAAGACAATGAAACAAACAGTATGAAAAACATGGTACAATGGTGAGAAACAAGCCGATTAAGTAAAACTGAGGAATGAGAATGATAAAACACATTACGAAATCGAACACAACTACACATAGGATGAGTCACTCTCCTCCCCCACACACTCCAATATAATGCTGGCCGAGGGCGAGGACGAACTGTCACTATCCTCCCCCTCATGTTCCTCTGCAATGTTAGTTGAGGCTGGGGACGAACTGTCACTCTCCTCCCCCCGATGTTCCTCTATAATGTTGGGTGAGGGTGGGGATCTCGCTGAGTCCGAGACAGTTGCAATGTTGGTCAAGTGGACCGCGGCAGTTGGATGAACACGGCACACTTTTGCGGATTGAGGGCCGGGTCTTCCGCACGTGCAGGCTGTCTGCTGGGAACCGGAAGAGTCGGTCGTCTTCAAAAGAGAAGGCGCAGACTCAGCTGGTCGAATAAGCTGGAGCTCGGTGAAATCCACCTGTGTCGCTTGTTCAACTGTAGATCGCTTGGCAAGTGCGGCGAGAGCTACAGGGCGCGGAACAAAGGGCTGCACGGGTTGCGGCAGAGACTGAACCACTGCGGCAAAAGTACGCTGTCGGTTGTTGGGAATACCCAACTTGGCCTTGGCAGCAGGGTACGAGAGGCTCTCCAGGGTCTTGAGGCGCTGGATCGCCTTCTCGTCGTTCCACTTCGAACAGGACCGGGCATAAGCAGCGTGGGAGTCACCACAGTTTACACAGCAGGGCTCTGAAGTGCATCCAGTCCCTTCGTGGTCTCGGGATCCACAATTGGCGCACCTCGCAGCACTGTTACAGGACCGCTGGGAATGTCCATACCTCTGGCACTTAAAACAGCGTAGAGGATTTGGTATATAAGGACGAACTGCACATAACAAGTAACCAGCCTTTATTTCAGTAGGTACCTTCGGGCTGGTAAAAGTCAAAATAACATTTCGTGATTTGATCAGCGCGCCATCGCGCCTGAAAGTCATGCGTCTGGCAGCTATGACACCCTGATCAGCAAGTTCACACACAAGTTCATCTTCATCGCAGACCAACAAGTCGGGCTCAGAAATGACACCCTTGGAGGTGTTGAGATACGGATGTGCCGTCACTTGAACAGGAATATCCTGAAGTCTGGTCAACTGCAGAAGAGATTTGCTCTGAGAGAGAGTGCAAGTTTCCACAAGCAGGTCTCCAGAGCGTAGCTTCTTTACTGACTTCAAAGAGCCAACACAACACCCGCAAGTGCCTTCGAGATGAAAAAAGGAGACTTTGAGGAAAGTTTCAATATCTGGTCAGTAGAAGAAATGACGAGAAAAGTAGCTTGAGGTATCGAATCTGCAAGTGTAATGCGACGTTTCTGAGCTGACGGCTCAACACCTGGATCTAAAGATACGTCGCGGTGATGTCGTTTTTCAACGAAAGTTCTCTTCAGTGTGTTATGTTTGGGAGGTGGTTGAGGCAAATTTGGCGCCTGATCAATCACCATATCCTGTTGTTTTTTAAATTTTGAGGAGGGTTTATGTTTCCCCATGGGAGTAAGAAAGAATTCATCTGCAACGTACTCCGCCCACAATCGAGCCCAACAGGGGAGAACTGGAGGTCCGCAAGCCAAACACATGACGCAAGACACAGTTCTAGAGCTTAGTTGCAAATATAGTCCAATGGTTGTGTTCACATGCACTCGGCGGACACTTCGGCCTCCAGAGTACCGTCATGCCAACGCCTTTGGCATGATCCCACAACCCCGGGCTTACCCTGCCGTGCTATACGACAAAAAAGCCGCTAAAGCCCTGTACACACCTTGGTACAAGACTTCTGACTAGAGGTGGGTTAGTCTCTAGCCTCCCGTTTACAGCGAAGCCGGGGTCGAAGAGGAGTGTTGGTACACAGGAGGCACTTATCCGGTCTCCTGCGACCTCAGCCGCCAGACATCCCATTTCCGCCTCACGGGTCTCCGCACACGGCAAACATGCAGGTAGGTCTAGCACGCAAACCAGTTAAAAGGAAAAAAAGAAATCCAAAGAAGACAAATCCTGGAAGGGAACCTAAACGGAATCTCAGCAACCTACGAACTGAGCGGTTAATATAAAACAGTTAGTGGTGGAGGGTAACAAAACTACAAGACCGGGGTGTTAGTACATAACGTGGTAGAGATTAGGTAGAGAACACAACACGGGCAACTAGCCAGTGGAGAAAAAAATAAAAACGAAAAAGCGAGACACAAGACCAGCTCGGGATCGTGGGGCCGCGACTCCCCAACAGCTGGATGAACAGCCGTCCCTGCAAACTCCAATAGCACCGAAATAAAAAAAAAAAAAAAAAAAAAACAAGCGGTGGCATGACATCAGATGTTGACCAGTCACAAGGTCAGCTCGGGCCGTGGGGGCGCCGCTCCCCAAATAACTGGAAACCCAGTTATCCCCGTGCGGGGTGTCTTGGTCTCCAGCCCTTACACCGAAGTATGCAAAATACACTTTTCCAATAAAGTCCTTGATCTTCCGCTGTTGCTTCTTCACTACAAGTTCGGCACAGATACAGCAAAAGCTGTCAGTAGAATTAACACAACCTCTTGATGCCATGGCAGTCGTAAACGCACACACATCATCTCTTTCAGGCTCACATTTGCTTTCAGCATTATATTTAAATATATATAGAAAACGAATACAGCAATATTCTGGTAACAAGAATTACAGACAAAAATTCTCGATTTCTGTCGAAAGTGTACGTGATAGAATTTTTTGAGTTTTTTTTTTCGAAATTCGCATCAAAAATACATAAGAAACACCATTCACTTTGAAGAAAAAAGTTTCATCGCTGACCTGTGTAATTACATTTCTCTCTAGCGAAGGAAACAAAACTACATAAATCGCTTCCACAATGATTTATAGCAAATCGTTATGGATTTTTATAAACTTTTTCCGAGCATCAATATGAAAGAAAACGAGTATTAGTGAAATGTTAAAGATACACGCTGAAGAAGCATCAACATATTTTATAAATATATCAAATTTAAAAAACCTAATGCTATTATCTGGTAATCAATCGTAAGTTATGGATGACAGTTCGTTCCTAGTGGTTCTATAATATTTCAGTATAACGCAAATTCGAGAGTCACTTTCCTTCATTTGCTCTCCCTTACATTCGAATAAGTGTATTCCTTGGATTCCGAAAGCACAATGTTTACGAATCCATATAATTTTACGACCAGAACCCTGAAATTCATGTCGCAACAAGAATAGCATGACGCCTGAAATTGTGTATTGCGACTTTCGAATTTTTCTCGTCCATTTGAGAGGTTAACGAAAGAAGGAGTAGTATTGACTCACCGCATTGAACTTCCGATTTGTAGGCTTCACATTAAGTGACCTTCAGAAGTTTCCCCGGCGCAAATTCCTGCAGTTTTCATCTTAGAAGAAATGTCTTGTGATGCGAGAAAATGGTATCGCACCGGGAGAAACCGACTCCCAGTTCAGTTGTTTATTAGTGAAAACAATGGCGTGTGAGGGTCATTTCTGCTAGTCTCGTAGAGATTGTGCACGTTGAAAAAAGCCTGCTGAAGAAAAGATCTATTCTTTCATTGATCTGTCATCAACGTGCTGCCATCTTTTA
This sequence comes from Macrothele yani, assembly GCA_039090855.1. NCBI lineage: Eukaryota > Metazoa > Arthropoda > Arachnida > Araneae > Macrothelidae > Macrothele > Macrothele yani. The sequence goes on along the minus strand of CM077034.1, from coordinate 162,320,964 downwards.
GCCGAGGTGTAAAATGAGAATGCATGATCCCTGTACTGTTATCGAGGATTTAACTAATTTTACCAGACCTTAAATAAACCTTCTGTAATGTTAAATGAGCACTTACTCGGAAATGTGTATTCTGAGTAAAACGTTATGCGTTTTCACGATTCAGAACCTACCTATTTAACAGAATAAATCAAGTACATTTGTTGCTTCATAGCACATGCTGATCGGTACCAATGGCATAACGAATTAAACGAATCAAAAGTATCTCTTGAAATCTATCATTCCACATGAGTTAACATCAGAATGTGTTTACAACCAATCATTCTATTCTTCATAACGATAGAAATATTCTATCTCAATAAAAACACTTTATACAGATAAAGTACTGAAAGCTTCAGTTGTGAAAATTCATTCATATTTCAATTAAATTTTATAGCGTTATATTATATTTTTTAAATTGCAATATACTTTAAACAATACACAGAAAATGGTGTTCCACAAAACCACGAATTGGTTAATAAAATGTCAAAAAAATTCTTTTTTTAGCAAAATCACATTTCTATCATGTAAAAATTGTGTTTTACTTGCAGTGTCACATTTTGTTTATCTCAAAATTAATAAGTCAAATCACAGGACAAAGATAATTGCTATAGCCTATTTTATTATTTAATATGTTACAAGTATTCATCATAATACAACATATTTCTTCCTTTAAATGCTTAAAAGACCAATTGAAATTGCCGACATTTAATATAAGTCAGTAACAGATTCATATAGAATTTCCTACATTATAAGAAATCTACAAAGTGTAATGAAACATTATTTCTTAAGAAGCTGTATTTATTTAATAATGTATTATGCGTTACATATTTTAAAAATAATTTTATTTTTCATATGTAAACATGGCTGCAGTTCTACAAGTAACTTTTATAGCTTGATTTTTTATATAAAACACATTTTATCTAAGTTCAGCTTTTATTGAAATTATGAACACATGTATGAACGCTGAATGTGTTAGATGTAAAAGGAAACATTTCAGTAATAAAAGTATTATCCATTTAGCCACAGAGCCAACATTCATCTCAAGAAGAACATATATATCTTTTTCCAGTATTTTTAGTTGCCGCGTTTTGTGCAGTTTAATAAATCAAGTGGATTTTTATCTCTATCCTTCACTTTGCCTGTGGTCGATAACTATTCGGAAAAGGTTGTGTAGTGTACACAGTTTTTCTCGCCAAGTTGTTATGTTATTTTGCCTGAATCGTATTCATTCAAGTCTTCGAACACGTCATTCTCGATAGTTTCCACTGATGGACCGCGTGTTTCACTTTCTCAACTCATATAGCCAGATAAGTGAACGCAGCACAACAACGTTGTAAGTTTCTTTCACTAACGGTGCTATTCATTTCATTTATTTCGTTCCGGGGTTACATTTGACTAAATTAAATTTCAAAATTAATTTTATAACATATAGTATTAAGAAAAGCAACGTATATAATGTGAATATTTATGTACTTATGTACAGGGTAACCATAGAACAGGAAATTGAGTAAAAAGCTATGTATGTGTAGCCTGAGTGAATCCCAATTCCCCTAAAGTACGTTGTCAAGTCAAGCATCCTGCACATATAATATTTTATCATATGTGGTCTGATTAATAAATTTTACCATAGAATTTTATTTCTTAATTTGTTAGCAAATATTTTTAGTTGCTTTCGAAAATAATTATAATTATTAATATGTGTTAATTGACAAGGTAAGTTTTTCCATAACATCAATCCCTGATAATCAATAAATCTTTTTTGTGTTAAAGTGTTTGGCATTGGTAATAAAAATTCATTTCTATCTCTTGTTTGATAGTCGTGACCTACAGTGTTCAGTTGAATTAAATGTTGATGCCTATTCTCTTTTATCCTTTTATACATAAATCCTAATAATTTAAATTGTCATAAATTCTGAATATCTAAAAATCCATATGAATTTATACATACCTCCATATTCAAGTTAATTCCCCAGAAGTTATTTAAAATTCAAACCATCCTATTTTGTAATGATTTTAATCTATATAAATTAGTCTTAGTAGTTTGCCCCCATACTAATAAACAATAAGTCAAACATGGATGAATCAGACTGTAGTACAACATTTTAATGTTTTGATTGTTAAATTATTTGAAATTCTCCTAATTAAACCCAATACCCCTTAAATTTTGTTTACAATATTTTGAATATTTATATTCCATTTTAAATTATCCACGATTATTATTCCCAAATATTTAATATTCTTTACTATTTCAAGGGTACACTTCTCCACGCAAATAGATGGTGGCTCAACAATCTGTCTATCTTCCTGTTTAAAAATCATAATTTTAGTTTTTTCAATATTCAAACACAGAAAATTTGTGTCCAGCCATTCTCTCGTTTTTTTAATACATTTATTACATTTTATTTTTGCCACATTTATATCTCCACTCGAAATCAGAGCCGTGGTTTCATCCGCAAATAAAATAAAATCCTCATTAATTTCAATGTTAAAAATGTCATTTATATAAATTAAAAAAAGTAATGATCCCAGGACTGAACCCTGCGGCACTCCCATATCATTAAGCAACCAATGCGATTTAATTTTATTAATCTGCACATACTGTTTCCTGTTATGTAAATAGTCCTCTAATAAGTTGTAATATTTATTTCTCATTCCATTTTCATGGAGCTTATCCAAAGGTATTCCATGATCGACCGCGTCAAATGCCTTTGTAAGGTCCAGAAATACCGCAATGGTTACTAATCCCCTTTTTCTATTGTTTATTATCATATTCTGTAGTGTTAAAATAGCTATTTCTGTTGATTTTTCCTTTTGAAATACATACTGATTTTTATTGATTACATGATATTTCTCAAAAAAGTTTCCTAATCTTGTACATAATAGTTTTTTAAAAAAAGATCAGTTAGAAACTGATCTGTAAGGCCCAGTCTTATGTTTTGGAGTTATTTTTGTTAGTTTTAATTTATCAGGTAATTTGCCAAATTCAATACTCACATTAAATATATGACTGAGAGGTTTAAAAATTATTTTGGATACCCTTTTAATAGCCCTTGGATGTATATCATCTGGTCCCACTGACGTTGATTTAATATTTCTTATGCATGCATCAACCTCAGCCGCAGTAAAATATTCAAAATAACACGAATTTTATAAGGTTTTGTTTTTGGTTAGTAGATTCTGATTTTTTTTATTATTAGTTTTAATTCGATTTTTTATTTTTTAGGGGCATTTATGAAATAGTAATTGAATTCATTTGCTACAGATTGAGCATCAGAAACCCTCTGACCACCCATGCTCAATGTAATTGTTTCAGTTTTATTTTTTTCCTTCCCAACATCTCATTTACATTTTTCCAAATAATTTCAGTCAATTGGGTATTGAATATATCGTTATAGTACAATTTTTTTTATATTTAATTTCTTTATTAAGCAAATTTCTAAATTTTTAGAAATTTAATAAATCAGTTTGTTGTCGAGTTGAAAGAAATTTTTTAAACAATTTATTTTTTTTAATAATTTTTCTCAATATTATTTTATTAATCAAAGGTTTTCTTGCCCTTTTATGCTGTGTTACACATTTTATTGGAAAACATTCATTATAGACTGCTGTAAAGTGATCAAGAAATATATTATATAATTTTTCTGGAGAATCATGTGTTGTAATACTATCCCAATTTATTTTTTTAAATAATTCATAAAATTTAACCATATTAACCTTACCCAGATCCCTGATTTCATGTTTTACTTTAGTTTGGAAAGATATTAATATTTTATTATGAATTATATAAGTAGGTAAATGATCACTTATATCATAATTTAAAACACCAGCATATATATAATTACCCAGCAAAAACACAAGTACTGGGAAACTGCTGGCCACCAGCTGGCAGTGATGGGTTACTGCTGGCTGAAATCTGCCGCTCACGGCCCAGTAGTGGTCCGATGGTGGCAGCGCTATCAGTTGGCGAGCCATTGATTGCCCTGCAGCATCGCCGTGAATTGTGGGCCTCCAAGCAAGTGCCACTAGTGGCCCGTTGCTGGCAACCAATGCAACCCCCAACAGCAGGTGGAAGCATCGGGACAGCGCATGCGCAGAAGCAACACTTTCTATGTCTCTCATGGTACCAGTTAGTTGAAGACGTTGCTATCGCCATCGTGTTATTTTAGTGGATGTTAAGAAAAAAATCCATATGTGGAGAGGGGAATTAATTTCCTAATGAAATTTTACGTCGACGAAGATATCAGATTAAGCCGTGAAATACTATATTACAGCCATGAAATACACCCACTCCATACCCATGAATAACAATTCATGGAATGGTGGATGAATAACAAGAGAAAATTTAAAACCGCTTGAAACACGTATCCTGGAAAACCATTAAAATAGCGTTTGTTGGAAAAAAAAAAGAATTATACGCGTACAAAATTTATTAATTATTTGAAAGAAAAAAAAAGCAACGCTATGTGTTGTACTCATCCATGGGTTGAATATACAAGACTGGGAGGAATTCGCTTCTAAAAATAACGAGAAGTAAAATAAAATATATTTTACTCTTTAAAACAAATGTAACTTCGGACAACGGAAGGGAAAGACACAACGTTAAAAATGCAACAGAATGTGACATGAACCCGGGTAAATATATATTTATTCAACAATCTCTTTTCAAGACGGCAAGGACAGTACAAATTTTTGGAAAGCGACTCTAAGTATGAACACGCCTTGAAAATGAGTGAAGTTGTGAAGTTCCCTTAAGGTAAAAAAACAAAACAATCGTTACGTTGAAAAAAGTAATTTATCAATTATATGAAACTGACTTTTATGAAAAATACCTCGCAATATGGTAAAACGAAAGAGGGAAGCATTCGATTACAAATTTCATACCAAACAGATAGCTTCCAGCACATATTCGAGCGTAGGGAATTTGTCCGGTCGGCAGCGAGCGCGGCTTCCACGCAAACGGCCCAGGGTCGAATCTAGTCACATGCAAATGGGCGTTTTTCCGGTCTGTCGAGAAAATTTCCCCAGCGCAGTGCGTTAATTCGTAAGGGTAGAAGAAAAATTGTAGCTTTAGGAAACTGCGGTTGTCCTTGTTTTTTTTATTATTATTATGGCTACTACTAGGAAATTGGCGGACAAGATTCGGCAAGCCACCAGTTACGTCACGAGGTTGCTGGCTGCCACTAACGGCCCACTAGAGAACCACAGTAGGTTAGCCATCATTTCTGGCACGTGCTTGCAGTGCCACTGAAGGGCCACTTGTGGCAGCTACTGCCTGTGATTGACCACTGATGGCCCTGTTTTGGCATATGACAACTTATGGGGTGCCAGCTGTTGGCCTGAACTGCTGGCCCTTCTGTTGGCCGCCCGGACATTTTATTGACGGTTCGGCAGCGGCAACATAGTGCTGGGCCATTGCTGGCAGTGCTGGCTGCCATCAATGGCCCACTGCTGGCCAAGCAAGATTGTTTTTGCTAGGTAGTATCAATGTTAGTTATGCATAAATCCAAAATAGAACTGGAGGTGTCAGTGAGTCTAGTAGGCGAGTCTATATAATTCTTAAATCCATAAGAAGTTATAAGGGTTAATAATCTTTCAGTATTTGTATTATTTGAAGCAAGATCTATATTAAAATCCCCCATAGTTAGGACTTGTTTATTTGTTAATGTTGTATATTCAAGATAGTTTGTTAACAATGTCAAAAAACTGGAGATATTTCCTCTAGGTGGTCTATAACAGACAGTAATGATATAGGCACCACCCTCAATAGTTAATATTTCCATATCATGATTGATATAAGTTCATTCCTGTATTTCTGAGAAAAGACCATAACTATTTTTAAGGTAAATAAAAATAGTTATGGTCTTAAATAGTTATGGTCCCCCCAATCCTATCAAATATATTTATATTATACAATCGAAAGTCATTTAAATGTATTTGATATTGTTTAGATGGAAACCAAGTCTCAGTAACAAAAAGAATATCTATATTTGAGTTCAATGACCTAATTAAAACTTCCAAGAATGTGAATTCATTTATCAAACTTCTAGCATTCACATGAATTAATTTTAATCCACTATGTGAAAAATTTCGAAAGCACGTATTCAAAGAATCTATTTCAGTGTAAGTATGTGTATTCATTTTCCTACTCCTAGGTTACACAAATTAGAATTTGTTACTAAGTAATATTTTTAATTAGTTTCAAAACATCTTTATAAGTTGTAATAACATGAACCTGTCAGTGTCCGATTTCCTAATAAAACATTTTCCATATCAAAACCCAACGTACCTAAAGGAATGTTCAGCTGCAAATTTTTTAACCTCCAGAATAGTTCTCTGTTATACGGTGACATGTTTTCATTGTAGTAGATCCTTGAATAACTTTGAGACACTCCAACCGCTGAATTTGTTATAATTTTTCCCTTTCCATAAGCCACTTGTCACGATTTGTCCTTGTTGTAAATTGAACTATTATTTTCTTGAGTTTTTTCCCTCCTGTTTCAATGGTATCTCATGAACAACATCAACATCTGAAGGTTTATAATCAGGAATTTCCAATTTTTGAGCCAATAAGGTAATTATCTCTCTAAGTCTTCCTTCAGTAGTTTTGGGCTCCAAATCCAGTCCATGTATTTCAATATTTCTGTTTGATTATACTGATTTAGTTGATTTTGTTTCCGTATCATATCATCAATTTTGTCATATAGCTCACAGTTTACTTTCTCAACTTCTCCAATTTTAGAACTCAAAATTTTGTTTTCATTTTCTAGTTCAGTATTTTTTTTAATCAAGTCATCATACTTAGCACTCAAAAATTCCATAGCACATTTCACGTCATTTAATTCTTTTTTTATTTCTGGGATGATATCTAATTTTTTATTTATTTGTACAAGTGCTATATTAATTCCTTCTAGGTCACTATTTCTATCTATTTCGCTATTTTTAGACTGAGGTCCAGGAAACTGAAAAATCTTATCTCCACCCTTCTTTCGACTGTCATCTTCTCTTTCATTGTTATCAGAAGCTTGAAGTTGCTTGTTTACAGATCTAAAACACTTATATTTCTTTTTCTGAGCAATAGACATAAGTCTAAATTTTTTTTCTCATACACCAAGACATTGAGGATGATATTCACTACCACATTCAGAACATTCCAAATGCTCTGGGGTCATATGCTGAGACTCAAAAATCTCAGAGGCGCACACATCACATTTACTTGTTGAAGGCATATTATTCCTCTCCCTATTTCAATAAGCAATATATTATAATTCAAAGTTTGGTAAGCGAAGATATATAATACTATCAAGAAACAGAAGAATTCACAAGTTTCACAAGAAAAAAAATTCTCATCAATAACACCTCCAAGCCATATTCAACCAATAAATGACTCCCTATCATATAGATATTTAGTAAACAGTATATTCATTATACTGTATATCATCCATAACCAATTGATATGCAATGTTACCCCATATATTATAAGTTCCCAATGCAATTTTTCATAATAACAGTCCATAATAAATACAGATTTAAATGTTTTAGCTTGACACAATATCCTGTAGATCCTGTAACAATGTTCTGTGCAAACTCAGCATACTTGTGTCACTGCCTCAATCCATATAGTATATGTGTAGCACAGTTCTGTTAACACACAATATGCACATATCCCTTTATATTAGTTGACCCAAAGGAACAGTATCCAGTTGTAGTATCAGCACCACACATGAAATCACACATTCTGTCCCCTCACGCCTTTTTTATAAGCCAACCATTTCGATATTCATACAGATATTCACCATTGAGTAATTTCCAATCTATATTCCATTTTAATTAGGTGAAATATATATTTCTTAGTACAGACGAATGAGAAATTTAATAGAGAGAAAGTCAACAACGGCATCCATTTGCAATTGCTTGACTTGACAGATGTTCGTCTACGGGACCTGGCGGAGAAACTGTTGAATATTTTAGGAAGCAAATATTCCACAAAGGTTTATCGATGTGAGTGGCATCAGTCCAGGAAATAATTTCTTCAATCGATATTTTGGAAGCTCAGATTTTATGGCAAATACATCAGAAGCAAAAATTAACTCTTACGCCCCCTGGCGTAAGAGTTAATGGAGTATTCTTTACTAAAAATTTGAAATTACATGCAAAAGATTTTCCATCAGGAGATGGATCCACTGAATAATTTTTTTTTTTATCAAATCGGAGTTTTAGAAGAAGAGTTATCGGGAAAAAAGTAATTTACTTTTACGACCCCTAGCGGAAAATCTATGCGTAATTTGAAAAAGTAAATATATCTGAAATACTCTTCGACATAAATGTAATCGAAAGATAAAATAATTTTTTCAATCGAATGTTTAGAAGCAAATATGTGGAATAAAATTATTTTTGAATTCGACATCATCTGCATTTACGTCCTCTAGCGGCGAAATTGTACATCGTAAAAAAACGAAATAAAGGATCATCATTCGCGTATTTGAAGCTTCCCAATGCAAAAATAATTCTTCAAATCATACAAATAGTTGCAGAGATATCGTGGGTACAGACGGACGGACGGACGCACGGACAAACCGATAACATAAGCACGATCTTTTTTTACAAAAGACGTGCTGAAAAGATTATGCAGTTTCATTTTAATTGAGCTCCCGTGAATAAAGTATGGCACTTCACTTCTGCATAGTATATTCTCTCTATCACAACTGTTCTTTGTGGAAGCAAATTACCATTATTTTGCAATATACACACAGAATAGTTAAAACAATAAGACTACCTGCCCATTATTAAGTTGGGTTTCCCATGGGTATCTAAAACATAAACTTAAACTTTCATGTTCTTATTAACAAACATTGGCAAAACATGGAAAACATACACCTCGGAATCGTTTTTGCAAAACGAAATATTTAGAAACCCAGACAGATAGCTAAAATGGAAACAAACTAAGGTTAACAAAACAACTGCAAACTTACCACTGTCGCACGCTAGTTAGTCTACTTTAAAATAAAATGAGGTAAAATGCTGCAGGTATGCAAGTACACACCTAGTTTAATAAAACAACAAGAACATGTGCAACCAACATATAAAAACTTAAAATTAATTTACGCACAAGTGGATTGCTACTTGAAAAGGAAATGTTCGGCACAGTAGGACCCACTGATTTACAACAAAACCAGGTCAGTCAATACAATACAATACAAAGGAACGATAATACTTACAATCAGAACAGTTAAATTGGTAGACAATGGGAATAATAATAACAAAAGGCAACTACAAACGATAGAATAGAGCCTACCATAACACATAAATAGCACGGCATACCCCAAGAGCACAGCAATAGCACAAACGTAAGCATGATAATACCACGAGTAGGACTGCATGTTTGGACTAGCAACCAGAAGTACATCACAAAAGCCATGTAAGAAGCAATAACAAAGTAACACGAAAGTGGTAAGTTCACTAAGAAACACTGATGAAAAAGCATTACGTACAATAGGTACATTATGAGAGAAAACGGATACATAAATACTTCAAGCAAAATGAGTAAAAGAGCTGAAACTATCAGTATCACACGTCTGGACCACCAACAAGAAGTACACCACAAAGGCAAAATAGAAGGTACAGTAAATGGCTAATATTAAGGGTATGCTTAAGATTCCGCCGCCCTCGATAGAGGGCGCGGTTGGGGTCTATCGGAAAGCGAACAGTGCTGTTGTTTTTGCAATGATAAAAAAGCATTACGCACAATAAGTACATTATGAGAGAGAACGGATACATAAATACTTCAAGCATAATGAGTGAAAGATCTGAAACTATCAGTAACATACGTCTGGACTATCAACAAGAAGTACACCACAAAAGCAAAATAGAAGTTACAGTAAATGGTTAATATTAGGGGTATGCTTGAACTTTCGCCGCCCCCGATAGAGGGTGCTGTATTGGTTTATCGGAAGGCGAGCAGTGCTGTCAGTTCGTACATGAAGTCAAGCCTGGCGGGCGATAAATTTCATTTGGGACGCTGTTGGTTATTCATGTTTAATTTAGGGAAACGTGCGAGTGAGCATACGGTTAAATATGTCAGGCGTATGGCGAAATGGTTATGGGTGAGTGGACGAGTCGAGAGTTGTTTGCTAGGTTTAAAAAAATGATCAAAGCTTGGAAGACAAGCCACGTGCAGGTAAACCGCCGGGACAAGCAGACGAGGTTATGGGTGAGCGGACGAGTCGAGAGTTGTTTGCTAGGTTTAAGAAAATGATGTAAGCTTAGAAGACAAGCCACCTGCAGGTAGACCGCCGGAACAAGCAGACGAGGTTATGGGTAAGCGGACGAGTCGAGAGTTGTTTGCTAGGTTTAAGAAAATGATCTAAGCTTGGAAGACAAGCCACGTGCAGGTAGACCGCCGGGACAAGCAGACGAGGTGCTGGAATCGCTGTTGCAAGAGGATGCCACACAATCGACCACGCAACTAGCGAAACGTTTAAAAATAGCTCACTCGACGGTGGTACGGCGTCCACAGGCCTTGAGTAAGATCCAGAAGACTGATAAGTGGGTTTCGCATACTTTAACGCAGCGTAATGTTGGTCAACGATTCGGCATCTTCATGTCGCTACTGAACAGGTTTGAAGGGAAGAATTTCTTTAGGAAGGTTGCCACCGGGAATGAAAAATGTATCCATTTTGACAACCCAGATAAAACTAAGCTGTTTATAAAAGAATGTAATTTAGAAACGTCCGTTTCAGTTCACGCAACTGTCTAATATTTATGGATATGAAAACTTAATCATATGCAATAATGTATCGTGTTTATTGGATTATTATGTACGTGTTTTATGAAATATTATTTCAATGGTTACGCCCTGTAATTTAATTATATTTGATGACTTTTGTGTATCTGACTAAAACAAGACACCAGTCATATGATATTTTTCTACTCACCAGCATTGCACAGAGTACCAGGTTTCTCCTGTTACACGAGCTGAAATTCTGCAATTCCTTTAAGCCTGGTGCATTTGTTTTTCTTGGAATATTGGAAAAAAGGCGCAGTGAAGGAGCAAAGTGTTATAAATGCTGTACATCAATCCACCCTTACAAACGTACGCATTTCAGACACACATTTCTGTACACACAGGAAATTGCAGGGGACTGAAACGTGCACGAAACCTAGATGTTTCAATATGGAAAAAGATTTGTTATTCAAGTTACTTGGGAAGTGGGCTGCAAGGAAATATTTGCCCGGCATACGCAAGCACCTCAGAATTGGATAATTGTATCGGCTATGTAGGAACAACTGTACGACGGCTGCGTAGAAGGTAGTGAACCAAAATCTAAAACGAAATTAGTGCTCTTCATGCGGTCGTAAACGACTGGTATATTTTGAAGGAAACGGCGAGTGGAGAAACGTTTACATGGAAAACGATGAGTTCAACTGTGTCGAGTAACTGCACACTTATTCTTCAATGATGCGACAATCCTGTGCGGGACATGCCTCCTGAAGGAATGTTTTTCTTGAGATCAATGAGCGATAGATTTTTTACTTTTTTACGGGGTGTGGACATTATCCCTACTCTCGACACACAACGTGGGGGACAATGGGACAAAGTGGGTCCGTGTCCAAGTTCACAGGGAACTATCCACACATCTCACCTTCAAACACAAAGAGTCTGCGGAAAACGGGAGAAAAACCGCAGCTTAGATGGCCAGCAGGATCGGGATTCGAACATCTGTCTGAAAGGACCGCCTCCTTCATAGAGCACAGCGACTTGACCGAATGAGCTATGCCGGTTGTATTCCAACGGCAAGACTGTGACTACAAACGATACTTTGGGATTAAATGCATATTGTAATTCAAATGTGATTAGAAAAGAATAGCAATTTTTTGAAAAAAATTGCGAAAGCAAAAGAGCGGGTCATTTTTCAGTTTTTTTTTATTTTTGTGGTTTTAAGACCAATGTGAGCAACTCAGTGTGGTACAAGCAGTCACCCGTTCCTAATTTTACGGCCAATGGTTCGAGAGAAGGGGACAGTTAGTTTCATAAGACAAGCATAACATCCATGCCTCACCTGTACTCGAACCCAGACACATCACAGATGAGAGGTCAGTAGCCAGCATTTAGACCAACTACCTCACCATAAGGCGGCCATTTTTCAAAAAAAGTTTATTTGTTACAGGAAGATAGTACAGAATCAAGGATTGGGAAGTTGAAGATTCTGTGTTCAAGCACGCAGCTTTGAACTCATGATGCATTAGGTTTGCTTAGTATAATTCTTTGAATCAGAAAAACCTTCAAATCAATGTTTTGAAACACAATCGTAGTTCACGCTGGGTAAAATTTAAATTTGTTGTTTTGATCTTTATTTTAATTGTCCCATTTTTTCCCAAGTTAATTTGTCACACCCGGTAAAAGGGTGAATAATACATATACCTGGAGAGTAATGAATAACAGTTTTTTCACTTAATATCTGATCGAATTTATAACAAACACCACTTAAAGAACAACATGATTAAAACTTTTCTATTCAGGTTATTTTTTTTCAATAGTTTTTATTTTGCTTGCACTCATGTGCGGCTGTTTGTGTGATGTCCTCTTTCTAAACTGTTGGGTGATATTAGGCAGCATATAACGTGTAAAGTAATTTATGAGATTAACTTGATTGCTGGAGCGTAATGCACATACTAGCCTTGAAATTTTATAAACGTTATCCATTTTTATAAAAGAATTAAAATCTGTATCGTCACCTTAATTACAGGTTTTGACATTGCCATAGACTGTGATATCGCTAATGAAAACCGAAAGCTGACAGACAATCACGTGCGGCACGAAGCATGTCGGAAGACGTTCGTTCGTTCGTTCAAGTGCTTTTCAAAAATCGAGGAAGTATCTCATTTAGTATCGTATCACATGAGTCGAATGAAAACCATAAAAGCGCGATAAAATATTCAAAATGCAGTGTTATTGTCTTGTAACTTGACAATATTGTTGCCAATTATTAGAATATTTTCTTGCAGGTGGCAGCAGGTTGCAAACAAGCTAAGTGACGTCACAGCATCAGTGTAAAAATGGCTGCCGCACTTCAGAAATGAACCAAAGAGGTGCACGTTCTGTCTTCCGTTTTTTGAATAGTGAAAACGTGAAACCTACTGAGATTCATTGTGAAATCAAGCTGCAGTATGGCAATGCGTTTCTGTCACTCCAGAAAGTGTAAGAAAGGTCTTGGAACTTTGGAGTTTCAGTTGAAGGCACCGCGATGGGAAATCGCAGTGTCGTCGGTTGAAATTGCCGCACTTTTCTACATCAGTCACGGTTCAATGCACACAATCATCCACGACATGCTCCAGTTCAGCAAAGTGGCTGCAAAGTGGGTGCCACGCCAGGTGACTGCCGAACTGAAACAAAGACTATGGCTTCCTACAAAGAATTGTTACTGGGGACTAAGCCTGAGTTCAATAATATCAGCCAGAAAGAGAGCCACCAAGGAAATGCGCAATCCCTCCTCACTAAAACGGTAAAAGTTCCTCACGCCACCAACTGCAGGGAAGGTTATGATGACTGTATTTTGGGATGAACTACGCGTAAGTTTGAAGCAACACACGCCCAGGAGTAACACTGTAACAAGGGACACGTATTGAGATCTTATAGGGAAGCATTTTTAACTAGTCGTCAAATTCAAACGACATGAATATTTGAATTCTGGTGTCTTGTTGCGACATGAAAACGTTCGGCCCCATGCTGCCCGTGGAATGTTTGAAAATATAGAAGACCTGCACTTCGACTGTATCGCTGCATACACTAGACTTTACCCTAATAATTACAACATCTCTGGACCCCTCGATGAAGCGATGGGAGGAAAGACTTTCAGGTGTGAAGCGGCAGTGCAGTGGTTAGGGCACACACGACCGAAATAATTGTTTTTTACAGGAATCTATGCATTTTGTCAGCGATTGAGTACTTAAATGGGGATTTCTTTGAAAAATGATACAGGTGTGTACCATTGTTGCTCAATAAATTGTTTTCTACAGGAATCTATGCGTTTTGTCAGCGATGGAATATTTAAATGGGGAATACATTGAAAAATGATACAAGTGTGTGCCATTGTTTTTCAATAAATTGTGAGAAAAAATATTTAATAGTGTCTATCTTTTGTGCATCTGAAACTACTGAAGACAGGAATGTTGGATACAGAATAGTTAACAACAGGAGTCGTATCCTTAACGAAAGTTTGCTTGTATTCTTTAAAACGAGCCTCGCTTCTACTGGGCGTCAAGCTAGTCTAAAAACAATTATTATAATGTATTTCCTGGTGAATGAACGGGGATTATTACATCAGGTTATCATTTATTGCTGCTTTTTATGTTTTATTATTCAATTCATGTTTCTGCGTTTTAAAGAGAAACTGGAACTGTGGAAGGGATAAACCAGTATTAAGAAGAAGCGTTAGATCTTTTGTTCATTTAGTAATGTGCGCCGCTTCAACAGAAAACAATATTTTTAAATACTGGTAGAAAAAAAAACTGTTTAACAAAAGACAAAACACGGTCAGTATATTAAAAAAATTTATTTAGCTATGTGTTGCAGCATATCACGGAGCATTTTATTTCAATATCTTTCCATATTTGAAAACTAAATAATACCTATTTATAAATAGCTCAAGTGTTAAACATTCATTTGTGCTACTCCTAATTTCGAACAATGCGATCGTCAGCTTTCTGTGATTATGAACACATTGTGCGGTATAAACAAACGAAGTAATTCATTTATAACCCTCGTAGGTGTACAGGTCGGCATATGAAATTAAATTGCAGCGTGAATAGCATTCATAAACTTTTTCAGAATTACATTACTTGAATAATGGGTCCTGTTTTCATGTAGCTCTTCACTCAGTGGACAAAACATTAGAGAAACCTGCCTAATTGCGTACACTTAGAGCTTGTTACAAAAACCTCTAATTGTACGCATTTAGGCAGGTTCTGTCTGTAATTCAACGTCTGCCTGTACACACTCAGGTTGTTTCCAGAGGTAATGCTGGTCACGCTTGTTGCAGAATTGTCCACAACTCCGCCAGAGACGTCGGTCCAGCATTCATGAATCTAATGTTCCCGTCCATGACATTCCAGAGAGGTTCCCACTAGATGGTTCCAAATTCAGCTCCTCGACCAATTCCTAGGATGTCGTGGCCCCGTAGGGCAGCGCATTGTCCTTCTGAAGCTGACCATCTGCAGTGCGATGCACAAAGGCCGTGGAAGCGTGAAGGTTTTCCGCCAACACATGCTTTTAGTACGCACCAATTAAGGACCACATCGTACATACTGCGGGACTTATTCAAATATATTTAAAAGAACATGCTGGAAAATAAATAAAATATTTATCCCTTTATACTCTAAAATGTTTTCTCCCTTTATACTCTAAAATGTTTTCTCCCTTTATACTCTAAAATGTTTTCTCCCTTTATACTCTAAAATGTTTTCTCCCTTTATACTCTAAAATGTTTTCTCCCTTTATACTCTAAAATGTTTTCTCTAATGTATCTTCCTATACCAATTGGTTTATTTTAAAAATGAAGTAATAAAATTAATATATTAGAACACATATATTAAAATACTTGTTAGAATTACCGTTGTGTGCTGCAACTGCGCATGCACATTTTTAACAAATATTAAAACTTCAGTAATTTAATATTCCCTTGCAAAATTATAAAACGGAAGAAATAGTTACTCGTCTTTAAAAATCAACAGCCCCTAAAGGACTTTAGGAGGAAATCTATATCCATGTAGTTCAAAAAAATCATTCATTTTAATTCTATGAGATCTTTTTTCATATTCTTGAAGAAGTACATTCATAATCACGGCGAGGGAATCATATTTCCTGATGTCCCCTGTGATAAGCTCTTAATAGCGATTTACAAAAATATTAAAGTTCGACTCATTGATTTGCTAAAGTCACTGAGTCGATAGATTCTTTTTATGTAATTTTGCAATACGAATTGAACGAAACACATGTTTCAGGAGAAATAAAGTTTTCCCTAAAACGGGACATTGCAAACAATCGTTAGCTGCATATGGATGAAGTGTATGTGCTAATTTAATATTTCGTTCCCATTTTGCCATTTAAAAGTTTCACAGTTTGTAAAGCCTTACATTTGAAACCATAAATAGAATTTATGAACGACATTTTTTAACAGTTTATTGTACATGGGTTTGATAACAATCTGTAATTTTTCATGCAGCACAATTTCTATAAAAAAATGTATATATATTTTCAAAAATATGTTTTCCCTCTCTTTATTGGAAAAATTATATTTTTCTGGTAACACCGTGAAAGGTGATTCGTTTTAGAAACAAAGTTGGCATGGCACTGAAAATCTTGCTTCAGTTACAACATAAACAAGTTAGTAAAATCATGCAATGCATTGATTATATTACGCTTTCCAACATACCAGAAATTATTACTCAAGTTATGAGGATAATGGTTGTGGAATAAAACTCGCTCCTGTGTCCTGACCTTTGACCCCATTTCGATGATATTCAACAGAACCGGTTCAGTAAACCTCAAGAATATCATACTAAAGTTTTGGCGCAATAGAAGCAGTTTTACGCAAGTTATGAGAATAATGGCTGTGGAATAAATCTTGCTTTTGTGCAATGACCTTTGATCCCATTTCGTTGATATTCAACAGAACCGGTTCACTATACCTCCGAAACAACATGATAAAGTTTTGTCGCAATCGAAACATTTTTAGGTAAGTTATGATGCACAGGGGCAATGGAATGGAATCACTCCAGTGTCCTGGCCTTTGACCCCACTTCGCCTATTTTCAATAGGGTTCGTCCCCAGTGTCTCGCTACCACATACTAAAATTTCATCGAAATCGAAACATTTTTACGCAAGTTATGGCGCATAAGGGCAATGGAACAAATCCCGCTCTTATTTAATGCCTGACCTTTGACCCTATTTCGCCCATTTTCAATAGGGTTCGTGCCCAGGTGGTTCCCTACCATATACTAAAATTTCATCGAAATCGAACCGTATTTACGCATGTTATGACGCATAAAGGCAATGAAATGGATTCCACTTTTATGCCCTGACCTTTGACCCCATTTAGACCATTTTCAATAGGGTTCGTTCCCAGGTGGTTCCTTACGAAATACTAAAATTTCTTCGAAATCGATCCATTTTTACGCAAGTTATGAGGCATAAGGGCAATGGTATAAATGCCGCTCTTATGCCCTGCCTGACCTTTGACCCCATTCGCCCATTTTCAATAGGGTTCGTGCCCAGTGCTTTCCTACCATATACTAAAATTTCATCGAAATCGAACCATATTTACGCATGTTATGACGCATAAAGGCAATGAAATGGATCCCGCTTTTATGTCCTGACCTTTGACCCATTCCGCCCATTTTCAGTAGGTTTCGTTCCCAGGTGGTTCCTTACCATATACCAAACTTTCATCGAAATCGAACCATTTTTACGCAAGTTATGACGCATAAGGGCAATGGAATAAATCCCGCTCTCATGCCCTGCCTGACCTTTGACCCCAATTTGCCAATTTTCAATAGGGTTTGTGCCCAGGTAGTTCCCTACCACATACTGAAATTTCATCGAAATCGAACCATATTTACGCATGTTATGACGCATAAAGGCAATGAAATGGATCCTGACCTTTGACCCCATTCCGCCCATTTTCAACAGGGCTTGTTCTCAGGTGGTTCCTTACCACATACTTAAATTTCATTGAATTCGAACCATTTTAACGCAAGTTATGATGCGTAAAAGCAATGGAATAGATCCCGCTCCTATGTCCTGTCCTTTGACCCCATTTCATTTATTTTCAATAGGGTTTGTCCCCTGGTGGTCCCCTACCACATACTAAAATTTCATCGAAATCGAATCATTTTTACGTGAGTTATCGTGCCGGGAGACGGACGGACAGTCGGACGGAAAAAGCTGGAACATATACTCTTCTTCAACCTACGGTTGGAAAGCTTAAAAAATAAAATCTTGCTTTAGTTACAAGCATAAAACACAACGTTATTTTTAATACACCACAATATGAATGCTCACGGAACGCACATAGCGTGTTAAATCCGTTTATTTCTTATGGTGTAATAATCAGAGACATTCGCCAAGCTTTCACGCTCCACTGGGAGGCTTTTCAAGGCAATGGTCGACTTAAAATGCAGGGAATTGGAACACATGAGGTACAAAGATGGTTTTTGAAAATAACTTAGGTGACACCACGAGCATATTTCGTGAAATATTTTAGCACGTAACTACACGGCCAGCGGCGGTGTGTTCCCCTCTTATAATAAAGCATGCCAAACCATTGGTTATTCAGTAGAAAACATGTCATTGCATGCTACTTTGCAGGAGAGGATTTCGACAGTTTCCCTGATGGCAGTCTCTTTAAAGTTCATGTAGGTGGCAAATCTTCTAATACACTGCCGGACAATTGCTAAGGACGAATGACAATAGCAACGATAGCAACCATAAAATGGAAGGCAGGAAAATGTGGAAATTAGCATAAGTGCGGGATACAGTAAGACGTGTTGTGCGTATGCAAATTTTGGATTGCCGGACTTGTTCGTGACGTCATAGCACTGATAAGAGATATAAAGGATTTGACGCGTATTGACCGTTGTTGTTCAAACGCAAAGTTGAAAGGGAAAGAATCAATTGACGAACTTGCAATTTTCAGTATGTCTTCACGACATCACCTAGATGATTTTGCGCGTGGCCATATTATTGGCAAGATTGAAGAAAGGCGAAAATACAACAGATGTTGCCAGGGAGTTCGACGTCAGCCACAGTGTTGTTTCAAGGCTTTGGAAATCATTTCAAACAAATGGAGAGTGTGGCAAACGTCACGGGGGAGGTCGTGTTCGCAGTACGACACCTGCAGAAGATCGGTACATAGTGCTATCAACAAAAAGACACCGGCGCAGCACAGCTAGTGAGGCAGCAAATCAGTTTATGGCTGCTACTGGCGAGCGGATCTCCCGAAAAACTGTCGCCAGACGTTTGCATGAAGGAGGACTATACGCCCGCCGTCCTGTTGTGTGCATCCCATTGTCCGGACGTCGGCGTATCGCCCGTTGGCAGTGGTGCCACCAACATCACAATTGGACTGATAACGACTGGTCTGCTGTCCTCTTCTCAGATGAGAGTAGATACAGTCTATCGTCTGATTGTCGACGACAACTGATCTGGCGTGATAGTGGTACTGCATATTGTCCAGCAAACATACAGGAAAGGGACCGATATCCGACATGTAGTGTCATGGTATGGGTTGGCATCATGATCAATGGCCGTACGTCCCTCTGTGTGCTTCCAACTGGGACTATGACTGGCCAACGATACATTAATGATGTTCTGCTACCTCATGTTCGCATGATCCGTGGTACTGTCGGTGAAAGATTCATTTTCATGGACGACAACGCAAAATGTCATCGAACAGTCGCTGTCCAGGAGTGTTATGAGAGCGACGATATTCAACGCCTCGTATGGCCAGCACGTTCTCCAGATCTGAATCCCATTGAAAATGTGTGGGATGCTTTGGGTAGGAGTCTTGCTGGTCGCCAATGCCCTCCAATAAACAAGGACGCCCTCATCCGTGCACTGACAGAGGAATCGGATAAATTACCCCAACGGCTGCTTGATAATGTTGTGCAAAGCATGACACGACGTGTGGAATTTTGCATCGCCCTCCATGGTGGCCATATGCCGTATTGACATCTTACGCCGGAACGCCTGCGGACGGTCATTGCATTTTTTTCACGTTTACGTATTCTGCACAAAATGGCCTGTTTGTCCCTTGAACACGTTCCAAAGCCTTCTGGATTTCAGAACACAATAAATTGTCTTTCTTGTAATGTCCTGGCATTCTGACATTATTTAATTTCACTTGGCATCAAACCACACTTACTTTTTTATGCGCTATATAGCCGTTTATGATCCGTCCTTAGCAATTGTCCAGCAGTGTATTATTCCATACTGGAGTGGCCGATAAATGCATGACGTCTCTAGAGAGCACTGTATTCTGCATGTCCTGTTTGACACTCGTACGTGTTCTTTACATCTGGTAGCCAAGAATCGCTTTGTCATTCCCATATATATATATTTCCGTGGTGTCAGGATATACCAGCGGTATAGCGTACCCACCCGCCTTTTCTTTTTCACACTGTCTTTCCTTGCAGCTTGATACTATATGTGACAAAGGGGTTTGGGGACTTCATTGCTATTAATATTTTGAATTTACGTAACAAATTCTTTAACCAATGGCCAAAGTCTGGGTTATATGAGATAGATCATGCGTACTTCATTGTCTTACTAGATGATTTTGTTGTTGCTGACATTATACGATTTCTTACATTTCTATGTATTTTGTCTATTTCATCCCTCTTATATCCAGCCTTTAGACCTTTGCTATAGATATTACCAATTTCCTTTTTTTAGGTAATCGGCTTCGCATACCTTATACGTTCTATAGAACCATGCTTTAAAAGCAGAAAGTTTGTACTCTTTTGGGCGCTGCGAATCAGGAGGAACAAGGTTCGGTACTGCGGTTGGTCTACAATAAACGTTAAAATCGAACTAGCTAAATATAAAACCGTCTTTGCACCTTCTTTTTAGACAAATAATTTAAGATGCTGAACTACACATATACCACGAGAGACACTTCGTTCGTACATGTTCTGTAATTTTCAGTAAGAGGAAAACGTTTGACCCGAAAAAAGGCACCACTATTTAATCAGCATAAAGTAACATTTGAAGCGTGTGAAATATTTTTAAGGTTGTTTTTTAAGTAATCAAAAAAAGCATCGCTTAATATAATTAAATTTAGTTTTCAAGCTAAATAGTGAAAGTTTCTCAAGATGCATAATCATACTTGTGGTATTCAATTATGCCAAAGTAAATCAGTGTACTCAGGAGAATTCATTCAATCGAGATCACAATTGGCATAACAATATAAATGTACAGGAAAGGAAATTATTGCAATTCCGTAGCTTTTGGGTAATTCCGATGAAACAACTACACGAGTAGCAAAAGTCAGTAGGTTGAGATGACAGCTTTGTCTTGGATAGAAGTGGTTACCGATCTTGGCATAAGCGCATACCTTTCACGCGTTCTTTCCTCATATACGGCATGACAGACGGTAACCAATCTGGAAGCCAGTTCCCAAACATTCCGAGATGGGTGTAGATATCATCCCATCATGTCCCAGATATGTTCGATTGGTGAGAACTTAGCAATCAGGCTGGCCATGGGAAGGTGTCAATATTAGAGAGGCAGGCCTCGAAGAGCCGTGCCGTGTGTGGCCGAGATATATCCTGTTGAAAATTAGCTTAATCAAGCTGCGACAGGAATGGCAACGCAACAGGTCGTAGAATGTCGTGGATGTGCAGTTGAGTCGTGGATGTGTAGTTGAGTCGTGGATGTGTAGTTGAGTCGTGGATGTGTAGTTGAGTCGCAGTTGAGAGTGTTAGGATGACTATAAAGTGTGCTCTGTTATCGAAGGAAATGGCTCCTCAGACATTTACTCCCGGTGTGCGAGCTGTGTGCCGTTCGACGGTAAAGGCAGGATCCGTGCGCTGGCAGGCTCCACTTCAGAGACGTATGAGATGATCATTGGTGGAACGTGCAAACCCTGCAGCATCGATGAAGACAACAATCCCACGCTGATAAATCCCGACACCAGTGCAACTGATGTCGTCGATGGTTGAAGCTCAGTGGAACGATGCGTTGTGTTCTCCTTAAATATAGTCCCCTTGCCGTAAGTCGTCTAGCAATAGTCGGGAATACCACTTTCACGCTTGTATACGACGCAACATTGCCCCGGAATATTCAGAACGGCGACTTCGGTTCTCTTCGTGGGCACTCAAAATCTCTCGAGCCTCGTACTGTTTCTTTGTCCTCAGCCAACCACTGCCCTCATGCCACTGGATCGTGTCCTATTTACCCCAATGGCACCAACATCGTCCAATTACTGCATCATCCGACATAAATGCCTAGCAATATGGTGATTTGATCAATCGACATTTATTAGCCTACGTCCTTTCGCAAACTCGCTCAACTACTCGTATTGTGAACGCATCCAAGGATGAGGCATCCTCACATTCCGTGGAGTTAAATGCGATCGCAATCAGCTGTAACAATTTCACCTCCTTCGAAGCTTTTCTCTTGATATACCTTTCCTGATGCGAGGTACCCAAGCGCTGTGGCGGGCCATAATTTCGTCACTGGACGCTATTTTTAGCACGCCTTTTGTAACAAAAGATCGTGCTTATGTTACCGGTTTGTCCACCCGTCCGTACGTCCGTCTGTACCCACGATATCTCTGCAACTATTAGTCCGATTTGAAAAATTCTTTTTGCATTGGGAAGCATGAAATATGCAAATGGTGATCCGTTATTTCGTTTTTCTTTTTACGATGTACAATTTCGCAGCTAGGGAACGTAATGCAGAAGATGTCGAATTCCAAAATGCGTTTTATTCCACATATTTGCTTCTAAACATTCGATTGAAAAAATTATTTTATCTTCGATTCCATTTAGTCGAAGCGTATTTTAGATATAGTTACTTTTTTCAAATTACGCATTGATTTTCCGCTAGGCGACGTAAAAGTAAAATACATTTTTCCCGACAACTCTTCTTCTAAAAGTCCGATTTGTTTTTTTTTTTACTTCAGCGGATACACCTCCTGATGGAAACTCTTTTGCATATGTTTTCAAATGTTTGGTGAAGAATACTTTAGCCACCAGAGGGCGTAAGCGTTAACTTTTTCTTCTAATGTATTTGCCGTCAAATCTGACCTTCTAAAATATCGATTGAAAAAATTCTTTCGTGGACTGATGCCACTCTCATTGATAAACATTTTCAGAATATTTTCTTCTTAAAATATTACACAGTTTCACCGCCAGGGGCGTAGATGTATATCTTATTTTTGTTAATATCTCTAATTCTATGAGTCCGATTTGAAAAATTCCTACCTTGTTGGATAGTGTTTCCAGTGTGACATGTTTTTCATATAATTTCAAAATTTTCAAGTAATTAATAGCCTTTCCTCTATGGGACGTAATGGTAAACTGCATTTCCCCCTATATCTCAGCTTCTAAATCTCCGATTTGAAAAATTCTTTCTACACCGGATACAGCTCCTAGTGGGAACTCGTTTACACATAATTTCTAATTTGGTGAAAAATGGTTTGGCCACCAGGGGGCATAAATTTTAATTTCCGCTTCCATATATTTGCAGCAAAATATGAGTTTCTAAATTCTCGCCTGAAAAAATTCGTCGTTTGTAGATTGATAGTACTCATGTTGACAAACCTTTCAGAAACATTTTCGTCTTAAAATAATGCATAGTTACTACGGCAGGGGGCGTTGATATATATCTTATGTTTGTCAATATCTCTACTTCTACGAGTCCGATTTGAAAAATCCCTTCTTTGTTGGATAGCGTTTCCGGTGTCACATGTTTTTCACATAATTTCAAAATTTTCAATTAATTCATGGACTTTCCGCTAGGGGCGTAAAGGTAAATTTGCTTTTTTCCCTATATCTCTGCTTCTAAATCTCCGATTTGAAAAATTATTTCTCCTCCAAATACAACCCCTTATGGGAAGTCATTTGCACATAATTTCTAATTTTTGTAAAAAAAATTTTGGCCACCAGGTGGCGTAAGCCAAAATTTCCGCTTCTGATGTATTTTCAGCAAAATACGAGCTGAAATCTCGATTGAAAAAAAAATTGTTGTCCGATACTACTCATGTCGACAAACCTTTTAGGAACATTTTCTTCTTGAAATAAATTCTTGAACAACTTCGCTATAGGGAGTAGGCGTATTTTTTTTGTCAATATCTCTACTTCTAAGGGTCCAATTTGAAAAATGCCTTCTTTGTTGGATAGTCTTTACGATGCGAAAAGTTTTTACTATAAATTCAAAATTTTCAAGTAAATCATAGGCTTTCCGTTAGATGGCAGAAAAGATAATTGCGTTTTCTGCGTTAATTCTAATATACTGTGAAATTAATTGGGACAAAGTAAAAAGTCACTCTTTTTTCCAAAAATATGCTTTGATATTATTCTGTGCTTTGTATACACTGTTAAATACCAGTATTAGTATGAAATATATCCCCCTTTAGCTCAAATGACCTCTTAAATATGTTTCGGCGTTGACTCCACTAATTGAGTGCACATATTTTTGACTTCATAATCGTGGAATCACACTTTTATAACATTCGTTATCATGCGTTCTTTGGTTGTACAGTCCATTGTACCTAAACTTCCCTTCAAAACATTCCACACGTTTTCTATGGGATTTAAGTATGTTGAATTTACAGGCCAATCAAGCAAGTGAATATAATTTTCCAGCATAAAATGTTTGACCAATTTCGAATTTTGACATGGGGCCAAGTCCTGTTGAAATGTCCCGTCAAAAGTTTGCAAGAATGGAACAATCCTACGTTGTAAGATTTCTCCGTACTTGGCTGAATTCATCATACCTTGAACAGGAACTACGCTTACAGTGCCATTTGATGTGAAAACCCCCAAATAATCTGTTTCACAGGGTGTTTTACAGTTTGTTTGACATGCTCAGGTCTTAAGGGTTCACAGTTGCTTCATCTAACGACATTTGCTTGATAACCCTGCCCAAATAAATGAGTTCCATCACTGAAAATTACCTTTTTCCAGTCGTCAGCAGTCCATGATTTATATTTTTTGGCCCATGCTGAACGTTTTATCTTGATTTTCGCATTCAAATATTGTTTTTTCGTTGGTCTTCTTGCCTTCCGACCAACTTCCAGAAGCCTACGGCGTACAGTTGAATCACTAACATCACAACCACTAGCCAATAAATCACTTTGAAGGTCGGTGCTTTTTTTTTTTTTATTTCATTTTACTAATTCTGATTAGATATTTATCGGTTCGTGCAGTTGTTTTTCGTTTTCTTTCACATTTACCTCTCCTTTTTTGAGACGATGATCCAGATGCACTGTATCGCGTAAGCTGCCTTGATACACTTGATTTGCCTACACCAACTGCAGAAGCGATATCTCTCACTGTCATATAAGTGTGATCCTTCAGAACAATATTTTTTGCACGCTTCCTTGGGGAAATATCATTTTTCAATACACGAAAGCAACACGTACTCACAGAGAGCAGAAACTAACATCCACCTATCACACACGAAAGCTCACAACTGAAGCTGAAGTGCCTATTTCTTGTTTAAAACCTGTCGAACCACATTCTTACTATCAAGTTCTAACAGTCACACCACCTCACAGCTGATAAAACTGGTTTGTGTGGGTTTCCGACATCAACTGGCGATCACATCACAATTCTGAAAACAAAATTGCTTGTCCCAATTAATTTGCACGGTATAGTACTTCTGAAACTCCGATTTGAAAAATTCTTCCTGTATCGCATACAAGACCTGATGAAAAACATTTTTCGCATTATTTCTAATGCTTTTTTTAAAGAGTGCAGAGTGTGAGTGCTTAAGCGACGCAGAAATTTTAAATATATTTCTACACGGTGGAGTCACATTATTGTGACCACCAGCTAATATGCAGAGTTACCGCCAATTGCAGCTCGGACAGCAGCTAGAGGTGCTAGGAGTGACTCACTAAAGAGCTGCAAGGTGTTCACAGATATATGGAGCCATGCTGACTGCAGTGCATCGGACCGTTGCTAGAGGTTAAGTCGTGGAGGATCCATAGAGTGAACAACACTATCGAGGTGGTTTCACAGATGCTAAATTGGGTATAAGTCCAGGAACTTAGTGGACCAAGGAAGTGCTTTAAAGTCCTCATAGTGCTCTTCAAACTAATCTCGGACATTTCTAAATGTGTGACACGTCGCATTGTAGGGCCAGAAGATTCCATCCTCCTCAGGGAAGACAATCAGCATGTACGTCGTCTGCAAGGATGGATTCATAACGAATTCGGAATATAGTGCCTTCCACAGGTATGAGTGGACCCAAGGAAAGGCACGAAAATATTCCTCAGACCATAAAGCTGCCCACACCAGCTTGTGTTCTTCCAGCAATGGTTAAAGATTGTTTGTTCTCCGATGTTTCTTTTTCTATACGCTAACGTCCATCCGTTCGATGAAGCAGAAAACGTGACTCATCGGAGAAGGCAATCCTTTGCCAATCAGCGGAGTTCCAATTCCGATACTCCCCTGGAAATGTAAGCTTTTCTACTGATTCACCTTCGTTAGCATAGGTGCAGTGGCCATCCGTCTCCATCGGAGCCCATACGCAGCAGGGTTCGCCGAACTGTCCTTTTAATACACTTTCGGTGTCCCCCTGGTTTATTCGGCCAATCAGTTGCTCCACTGTAGCGTGTCAATCCACTGTCACGCACTTTCGAAACCGACGTTCGTCTCTATGTAAGCTTTTCTACCGATGAAACTTCGTTAGCATAGGTGGAGTGGCCATCCGTCTGCATCGGGTCCCCAAACACAGCAGGTTTCGCCGAACTGTCGTTTTTGATACACTTACGGTAGCTTCCAGGTTTATTCCACCAATGAGTTGCTCCACTGTAGCGTGTAGATCCACTGTCATGCACCATTAAAGCCGACGTTCGTCTCTCACATCAATTGCACGTGGTGCTCCGCAGTTTCCACTTGGCTTTTTCACAAACTGTGTTGTTTCAGAAATTCTGCGGGCCTTAGTCCGAAAGCCGATAATCATCCCTTTTTGCAAATCTGAAAAATCACTGCTTTTATCCATGACAGCAACGAGTAATATGTTTTCAGTTTGCCTTCAGCACAGCTTATATTCCATCCAAGCCAGCTTACGACACGTACCTTCTTTCGTTGGCTACGCGTTGTTGATGTCAAAAGTAGGACGTTGTCACAAATATCTGACTCGACTGTGTAATTATCAACAAATATATATGCAATTGGGAGCGTTGTATTTGCGAACGCGAATACATGGAAGTATTTTTTTTTCGTCGAAATAGGTGACACTTTCCTGTTTGCTAAAATATATTTATCTTCCTATGAATGTTTCGGTAATTGGTGGTCTCTTCACCTTTAGCCATGGTTTGAACAGACTTAAAACTATATCATTAGACAATTCCATACTGAAACGCAAGAGCTGTGTGTTTTAAATAATCAGAATAATCACGAAACCAATAAGGATAGCTGCCTCGGTCGTTCAGTTGCTTATACTGATGACATTGATCATTAAATCCATGGATCTGAACAAAAAAAAATAAAGGAATCACTTCTACCTAGCAGGGGACTATAATTTTCTGTAAAGTAAAAATATTGAAGATATTATTGATTTCGGCCGATAATAGCTTTTTATTCTCCAAGCTATGTAATGAATAGTATGAGATTTGTCTGAGATTTTATTAAAAAATTACTCGTGCGCTAAACATTATTTTAATCAGAAAAGCCTTCTCAGCACGATAAAGTATTTATTAATACTGCCTGTACTTAAAATAGACATTTCTAAGATACAACAACTTACAAGATCTTTCAAAGCACTGGGTGCTCCATCGCCAGGTATTTCAATAGGCATTAACAAAACAACGGATAAAATAAAGAAGCATTTTCAAATTATGCGAACATGTGTTACCAACAACGAGGTTAGCAATAGAAATAGTGGAAGCTTGGTAACGCGCTAAAAGGATTCCACAAATAATAATAATAATACTATGAAGCGCTATTACACATGCGAAGAAACGTGTACACATAGGATAAGTAATATGCTAACATTAATCGTCAAACTGTAAGTGAATTATTAGGTGTTGCTGAAGATAAACATGCTTTTCTGGCTGCATTAACATGGCCAAAATCACTGGAACAAAACGTCATTTTTGCAATTACTGGAACAAAACGTCATTTTTGCAATTACCCCTTCGGAGCAACAGAGTATGATCCAAGAACTTGCTGACAAGAGTAAAGTATTGGGATTAAAAATGAACTTTCAGAAGACAATAGTGATGTACAATGCTTTTACAAGAAAAGAAGATTGGTTGATTGATGCAGGATTCCTACATTTATCTTGGGAAGTAGATAACAAATGAGGGTCTCATTAATGAAGAAATTAATCGCAGTATAAAACTTGGATCGTGAGCTTTTAGAAAAATGGTACAATTTTTAGGAGCAATATTCAATTATGTATTAAAAGGAGAGTGCATAAACAATGCATCTTGCCATAGCTTACGTTTGGAGCAGGGACATGGACTTTATCTAAAAAAAGATATACAAAGTTGCAGACAACTCAGAGTAGCATGGAGAGATGCATGCTTGGTGTAACCGTGAAAGATAAGAAGAGGAACTTGTGGATAAGGAAAATGGCAAGAGTGGACGACATCATGACCAGTGTGGAGTTACTGAAATGGCAATGGGCTGGACACTTTGCTCGAAGAACGGACCACCGATAGACAACCGAAATTTTGTACTGGATTCCGAGGGACAGGAAAAGACCCAGAAGAAGATCCCATGGGAGATGGATGTATGAAATTCGAAAGTACACTGGAGTGACATGGTTGAAACAGGCCCAAGACAGAGACTTGTGGAAGAAATTTGGGGAGACCTTCATCCAGCAGTGGATTGATAATTGTTGTTGATGATGATGATGATATATATATAAGGGAAATAAAGTGAATACTTTCTATGAATTCATGTTGATGGAAAAGAAGTTATCATGAAATAAATTATGTTTGTGTAAATTCATATAATTTGAGTAATTTTTGTAATTTTTAAACGACATTTTGGACGCATTTTTTTAAATCGAAATTCAGTATAACTAGTAGTGAAATCAACCTTGTCGTGAACTTCTTGAAATATCTAAACCCAAGTATTATTGTTAACATTTTGCATTTAAATCTACGAAACATTGTTAGAGAGTACGATATTAAAAAGTATGCACAAATCAAGCATTCCAAGATATTTTACCAGTATCGTTTAAGTGAAGGATCCCCTTAAAACCATTGAAGTACTAGTTTAAGGAACCTTTAATTGTACGGTTATACGTAAAGTTCTTAATGAGTTATTTTTATATGGCTTAGGTGAGTGCCAGGATTCCTTTGATAAAGAGCAGCGAGGAATTAATATATTACGGACGAAACATGTTGGAAATGTTGTCGTTATCCCCTCCTTTTATTGATGTCGATTAATCATTGCGTTTTGTGCATTCGGGATTTAACTTCTGCTGCAAGGCTAAATGGTTCTACACTTAATATTTTGATTTGCACTGGGACTTGGAACGCAGAAGAACACATAAGAGAAGGGAAACCGTTTAATATAAATAGGGCATTTTTTTTATTAAAGGTAAATTTTGGTTGTCTTCCTGTCCATCTTTGTGAGACACTGGAATGTCTACGTGCAAACCTGAGGATAGCAATTACTTTTAATTTCAGTTATCCCTTTTTGCCAATTTTACTGTAAACTAGGAAGTGCATATCTTTTGCATGGAATAATATAATTTACCATGTGTTCTTTGCAATAAATAGATACATTACTCAGTGTTCTGTGCTTGGAATTTTCAAAATTCAGTCAAAATGATAGATTTTCAGTGATTTTATGTACTGTGTCTTTACGAAGTTAAAAACTACAGTACAGTACCAACTGAAACTTAAATCACAATTCCTTACACCAAAGAAATATGACATTATGACCACCTACGTAATAAGCTGTAGGACCCTTTATATTCCCCAAAACAGTGCCCACACGGCGAGACATCGATTTGATGAGGTAGCGATAGGTATTCAGAGGTACCTGGTACCATAAAGTCAGCAATAGGTCCCCAGTTCCGGTACATTTCGTGGTGGCGATTTAGCGCAAACCCGCTTTTCCAAGTCGAACAACAAAAGTTCAATTGAGTTCATGTCAGGTAAATTTCGAAGTCAGCGCATTAAAAGAAAGTCACCAATATGTTTCTCCATCCACTCTTTGACAATCCTGGCAGTGTGGCATGGCGAATTATCCTGTTGGTAATGGCCATCACCAGCGGGGAATATTGTTGCCATGAATGGGGGAACTTGCTCAGAAAAGATGCTCAGATACCTGACAGCTGTCACGTATTTTGCTATTGTGATAATGGGGCCTATAGTGTGCCACGAAAACATCGCCCACAACATAATACCTCTGCCGCCGGCCTGTTTCCGTCCAACAGTGCATCCAGGTTCCATAGCCTCCGTTAGTAATCGGTGTATCCGCACTCTGCCGTGTACGTGTTCACCAGAACACTTTCTTCCAATCATCCACGGTCCAATGTCGATGTTCTTGTGCCCATTTTATGCATTGTTGGCGATGACGTGCAGGGAGCATGGGGACCCATCTGAGTCTTTGACTACGCAGACGGCTACGATGAACTCTGTGCTGTGACATATTTTCGTGATCACCGCTGTTGTAGCTGCGGGTGATATATCGCATTGTGGCCCTGCGTCGCTGTGAACAAAGCGCGACAGTTTCCGCTCCCCTCTGGTTTCAATGAGCTGCGGAAGATGGTTCATCGTTTGGCCGTCTGTGCACTCCTTTTGATATAAACTAACTACAGCGGCACGTGAACATCCTACAAGCAGCGTTGTTTCCGAGATCGTAGGTCCGAGGCGCAGGGCCATCACAATTTGTCCGTGTATCAAACTCCAACAAATCGACAGCTTTTCCCATTCTGACTCCGAATATTTTACTAACGGAAAGCCGATCCTCGTGTTGTATAATATATATACTACTCTGACAACTTCACCTGCGCCATCGGTCGGTCTGCATTTGCGCTCATTCCTCTAACTGAACTGACACCTCGCAATATCATGTAGGACTTCCGTCCACAGAGAAGGTTTAGGCCCCAAACCACCTACAGCAGATCAGTATCTTGGGTAGCGCACAGAAACGGAAGGATTGATAGTAAGTCTATTGACTTTTTAGACAGAACACAAAGGTGTGGGATAAATTAGAAGGTGGTTAGGAATTGAACACTTTATATGTAACCCTGCCCTTCCCCGAACCCGTTATTTAGCGTGCTCGTCCAATGCACGGCAAATATTCAGGGATGTTGGCAAATCACACCACCTCCAGAAGATCAGCCCAGGTTTGAAGCCGGAAACCCTCCATTAGCGGTTCGGTTTGCTACTCACAACGCTATCCGCGGCTTTGTCTCATTTCTCTAGATTAGGATTGCCCATAATGCAATGGCTCATCAGGGTAGAGATCTCCTGCGCTGATTTGTCACTGGGTAAAATTTTAGTGTTTATATAAACTTAGATTAAAACGACAGATTGAAGAATACCTGGCATGTGAACAAGCAGGCTTTCGGAAAGACAGGTGTGCCAGACAGCAGATATTAGCCTTAAGCTTAAGTCTCATTGCCGAAAAGGCACGAAGAAGTAAATAAAATGTTTTCACATGATTTGTGGACTTTCATAAAGCTGTTCACAGTATTGAACAAAACATCACCTGGGCTGTGCTGGAATCATATGGCGTGTATTCCAAGACAATTCGGCTTCTGAAAAAATAAACATGAATGCACAGGAAGCTGTCAGCATAGGAGACATATGTGGAGCTTTGTTTGCCGCCAGCTGAGGTACAAGCCAAGGAGATATAATATCGCCAAGCATCTTCATCTCACATCTGGAGAGAACGTTGGACAAAATCGGGTATGAGGGCGCGGAAACCTCTTCTAGAGAACAAAGATTCAAGTATCTGAGTTTAGCAGATAATATTTTACTGATCGAAAAAAATGAAATGAAACTAGATCAAATGGTACAGGGACTGAATAGAGACGGTAAAAGATATGGACTAAAGATGAACATTGAAAAGACAAAAACAGTGGTATTTGACGAAAAAGAGATCAAGAAAAAGATAATTCTGGAAGTAAAGAATTTGAAAATGTGAAAAAATTCATTTATATCGGAAGCCGTATAATATATGACTTTAACAGCAAAAAAGAAATTTCAATTAGAATTGCAAAAAGTTATAACACTGTTAAAAGGCATGGATAAAATTTAGAAAATCAGAGCTATTAGCCTCAAAACTAAGTTACGCTTTATGGAGGCATGCATCTTTAGCACCATAATATAGGAATGACAGACTTGGACCTAGACAAAGGAATCAGAGAGGAGGATACTTCCTTTTGAAAAAATCTTCTGTACACTTCATGAAAAATCGTAAGGTATTACGAATCGAGTGGACCCAGAAAATAAGAAATGAAGAAGTGTACAGAGGAACAGAACTAAAGATACCTTGTTCCAAAAAATCATACAGAGATAACTAAGACTCTTTTGACACATCTCCCGAATGAAAAATGACAGAACAATAAAGACACTGGTGTTTGGCTTAATGAACGTAAAAAATGCAAGGGGTAGCCCTCACCGTTTGTGGGCTGACGATATTAAAGACTGGTGCTGTGAAACTCTTCAAGGTCTGAGCCACGCTGCAACGAACATACTTCAGCGGGACAATATAGTTGAATGGCAAAAGAAACCTAAAGGAATTATTCCCATGGTTGATGCGGTAAAACTTTGTTTCTAAAGCGAATCACTTATGCAGTGTTGGCTTAAAATGGTATCTCAGATAAACTTTCGGATGAAATTGTTTTCGAAGATACAGAAACATATTTATAAAAATTATACTGCATCAAAAATTACATGCACTTAGCTTGTCATCAAATGCATATAAAATAAGCTGAGAAAAACTGGTAGAAAATGTTGTTTTGAAATTCCATTTATGGTTTCAAATATAAGCCTTAACAAACTGTAAAACCTTCAGTTTGAAGAATGGGATAGAAAGTTTAAATCAGTACCTTTACTTGATCCATATGCAGGTAACGAATGTTTGCTAAGCCACATTTTAAATCAAACTTAATTTCTTGTAAACACTTGTGATTTTGTATAATTCGTATTCTCGAATTATATAAAATATTCTTCAACTCAAGTAACTTTAGCAAATCAATGAGCCAAATTTTAATATTTCTTTAAAGCGTTTTTAAGAGCCTACCGCAGGTTACATCAGGCAGCATGTTTCCCTCGAGATGATAATGAATGTTATTCTACAAACACATGAAAAGGGATTTCATACAATTAAACTGAATGATTCCTTTGAAATAAACAGATATTCATTTCCTCCCAAAGCTCTCTAATTGCCGATGATTTTTAAAGATAAGTAATTATTTTTTACCGGTGTCATTTTGCAAGGGGGAGATAAGATTACTGAATTTCAAGTATTTAAAAAAAACGTACATGCTCAGTTGCAGTGCACAATGACAAAGCACATAATTCTGCCAAGTAATCTAATATCTTTTCTTTAATACTCTAAAATTTTGTTACTTCATTTTTAAAATAAACTTATTTGCATAGGACGATACATTAGCGTAAATTTCTTAGAGTAAACGACGTAAATATTTATTTTATTTTCCAGCACAATTTTTTGAATATGTTAGCTCCTGCAGTCTGAGTAATGATTGGAAACAATAATTGATTTTTTATTGCGGATTTCGCGAACACCGGGAGCAACTCAATGAGTTATAAGCAGTCGCCTTTCCCTAATTTTAGCGCCACTGGTTCCATAGAAAAGGGAGAGCCAATTCCGTAAAACAAAGAAAACATCCATAACTTACGGGATTAAAACCCTGACCCATATTGAACTAACGGCCAGAAATCATCACTTAGCCAATGCGCCAATGGGGCGGCAACTGAAAATTACAAGGTACCTGCTGAACTATTGATATCCTGAAATTACTGAGGTTTACGAACTTCAATATGTGAACTCACATTACCAGGAAAATATGTGTCTTCCTGGATATATGAAGACATATTTTATACAACAATTTTTGAGATGCCGTTTATCAGATGTCAGCAAAATTCATACTGCTTTCTTTCTTATTCAAAAAACTTGTGACTTCCTGAAATGGAAAGTTGAATGTTTTATCATTTTAACTCATCACACATTTCTTTGTTAAACATAACAATTGAGAATGCACATTAGCATAAATATGCTGCAGTTACTTTACTAGAGAAGAACGAAAATTTTCTTAGATTATGATGACCGTTATTGGAGTCTCTTAGATTTATGAACAGGATTTCAGAGAGAGAGAGGGTCTGACTCCAAGTCTTAAACAACTCATAGAAGTTCGAAGCTAAGAGTTTGGGACTAGTATATACCGCAGGAAAGCCACACGCAAACGAGGTAGGAAAGGGAGGAAGACGCCCTTATTTATAATAGGGTGTGCGGGCAGCACCCTGGCCGACGGCTTAACATACCCTTCAAACTTACAGCGGTTATTAAGCTGTTCATACTTTCGTACCTGCCTGTGATCGATCTGGGCCTTTTCCGAGACAGTGACAAACGTCGACCACTTGGCGATCCGCGGAATTACTGGAATATACCAAAAAACGTCAAAGTATCAGAATTTGCTATTTTCAATTTCTTTTCAGCTGATTACTGTGCTTAAGTAGTATATAATGCAAAGTACAAATTAATAAATGATTCATCATCCGATGCGAAAATAACAGGAATCTGCGGCTCCTTGAAATTTAGAAACTGTCTTAAGACTTCCTGCTTTCTCCGTCGATTTTGGCCTCCTCGATTCTCGTGTATCACGTGTGATACAATAGTTATACAATTTAAAAAAAATCACCCGATGGCAGAAAATCTTCCAGAACCGGTTTATATTACATACGGAACTATGTAATATACGTTGTTAAATTTTCTCTTATCAGTAGAAGTCAAAGTTCGAGAATTGTAGTGGCGCCTTCTTATATATGTATAACATAAAGAAGAAAGACGGTATTTTGTTTTAAAAAATGATAGAACATCAATTCATTTGTAGTTTTGTTTAGTGTTTGAATTGATAAATTTGAAAAGCGGAATTATGTTCTACATTGCATTTTAAAATAAAAATGAAGTTAAGTGTTCTAAAATGGTCTTATGGCTTAATATATTTTCCTCACAGATGCTATTTTGGTTGTTCATAAAAAGTGTTTACTAATAGAAATCTTATTTTTCACATCCTGTTCACTAAATTATTCAAACCATTTCCTTTGTTTACGTTAATTTTAAATACATTGTTCGGCCTTGTCCTTCAGTGCAATATTTGTTTTCAGCGATTATTTAATCGCCTAAATGGAACCAGTAATGAGAATAAGAAGATAAAGTAGAGGTGTACACAGTCCTTATTTGCCAAGCGCGGCCGGCATCAAGTTTAAGGCCTGCCCTTAATGTGCTGATTTATATTATTTTATCTTTCTACTGTGTTTTATATAATTGAGAAATTTAATTAATGAAATGAGATGCTATTAAAAATTTGTAGCTGACTGATAACGCATCATTTTTTTCCAAAAAATGCACTTTATGAGGAGAGCATCAAACTTGCCATACATCATGTCCACATCCAATGTCAACGGTTAGTAGGGGGAGCCACCTGAAATATGTCACCCTAACAAAATGTATAATGAATAAGGCTTTTGCTACCAAGCTAATTGCTAAGCTAATTATCGTGAATATAGCTTTCACTACCACTACAGCTAAGCTAAGCTTTTACTCAGCTAATATTATGATGAATTCAATGCTTGTACTAAGCTTCTAATAGGGAATTCAAATGGTTGTTGTTGCTAGTTAATTAAGATCATGAATAAAGTCTCCTGCTAGTAGTGTAGTAATAGTAATGAACAAACTTATAACTGGTAGTAATGTTGTAATAGTAATTAGGATGAATAAAGTCTTATGCTGGTTGTTACTAATAACACTAAATGAAATAAACCTAACAGCCAGACATAGGTCTGACAGTAACTATGAACTGAGAAAAACGTACTTAGAACAAATTCTTTATTATTGACTTCTCGCTCTCACATAAACGAACTCTCTATACACTGCACCAAACGCTCTCCTTCACATAAACCAACGCTCTCTCCGTGCAAACAACAAACGCTCTCCCTACACACATCAACAAAAAGCTCTCCCTACACACATCAACAAAAAGCTCTTTTTACAACAACCGCTCTCCTTAGGTATCGCTGAACGCGCCTATTTATACTGGCTACCACCACGTCATAACTTACACTCATTGCCAGATCTCATTCAGCGGGTGAAATAACATCTCGTTCAGTAAGAAGATAATTTACATAGAAAAATAAAATAACCAGAGATAGTAAAAATCAAAAGGAAAGTGAATCGAGAGTATACGTTACAAATGGAGGTCATGTTTCCTAAAATAGCGGCCATAAAATTTAAATTGCCTGGATTATTTTAATTTATGAAAGTCAGATGTCTAGTTATATGTTTTTAGGAATGGTGAAGTCAAACAAAGGCTCTGAAGCAATGTTGGAAGCCCATTGGCCAAGATATCAAACGTGGCGACCAAAAGGTTCTTATTGTAATAAATGTAATATGATAGTATTTTTTTATGCTATTTCGGCTGACGTATTTTACGAAAACTATTCAGTCCTTTTTTATTTATTTTTTTAATATAAATTAGTTTGAAGGTAAGATTTGCCTTTTATTGAGAGGGAAAATTTAAATGAAATGGTGCCATTTTTAAAGAAATGCCACAAACATTTTTAAATGACTGTTTTATTTCAAATAGCATTTTTTACAGTTAATGACATGCAATGAAGTTTTCAGTCAAAAACCAGCTTCTTCCACATCATCTATGACCTTATCGTCCTGAGCATCTTTTTCCGTGTGCTCTTGGCTGAAAACAAAAAGCTAAAAAGTCATGCATTTCATCGTAGTACGCAAAAAAAAGTCATGATCTAGCGTTATCATGTAAACCTACCATGTCATGTTGGTGCAAGTCTTGCAATTGACACCCAGAAGATGTGCATATTCTACCAGGGAGCATGTACAGGTGAAGTTTGAAGTTGAATAGGATGCTGCTTTGCATCTGCACGACAGTTATCAAAAGAGTCTGGGCTGGGTTCGAGAATGATGTAATCCTGCGAATGACATCCATGTTATAACGGATCATTGATACTGAAGATGACGACTCATAAAACAGAGGTAACAATGTATGTATTCCTGGAACCACTGAAGTTGTAACACCAGAAGCATAAAATGCTGCCCATGAGATATCCGAGTTCTTGTCATTGATGTTCTTCTCCTTGGTATGATGCACGAAGACCTTTCACGAAGCACGAACACATGCTTCAACAAATCCCTCTCTTTTACGTAGTCAAGACTAACGGACAAAGTGAGAAAGAGTGTATCTATAAGGTCTTTTGTGCATTTCGGCTGAACTGGGTTTTTGGTTGGTAGGAACCCCGCCTTCACGATGCCATATGCCTGAGGGAGATCGGGTACCCTCGTACTCTTCAAAACTACATCACAGAAATTAGAAGCATACTCCCTTCTTTGTCCCTGTTTGGTATGTGTAAACACTTGAAAGATGGACAGGTTAGTGCCATGGAAAGATTTCTGTGATGTAACGCTAGAATGATTGTGGTCTTTATTGTCGTATGCTCCCATACTGAACGATATCTTTCGTAGGTTGCTTGAAGATAGGACACCTTACTCTACAACTCGCAGTACCTTAAGTTGGCCAAGAGCAGATGTGGCCTTATCCACTCTATCTGATGACACTGAAATGTCAAATTTGTGCATCTCACCGACCATGTTGCTGCTACGAGATTTGGAGTACGCAGAAAGAGCCATATACATAGCGAGCAGAGGTTTATGTTCTCGACTGTGTCGTAGAAAACGTTATTCACATTTTTGGGGCCCTGTTTCTCATATTTAATACAATAAGGTGGCTGGCTGTTATAGCTGCCTGTGTTTATTGATTCTCACTACCATATGTGCAGCCATATAGAAGACGGTTGGTCACCGCAAGTAAACCTGGGGACACAGAATCCTCATGGAAACCATCTTGAACCAGTCTAGTAAAGGGACAAGAAACACTGGAAATTCCCCTCAGCATACTTCTTATGAATTTAAAGAATGCTGCCGCATCGGCATCTGACACATATTCAGAAGAAGCATCCCGGAAAACATTGGCACCATCCCGCACAAATACTCTCTTCCTGACTTCTGTGCTCGTAGTTCAGGAAAACACAATAAAATTCGCCCGCGAAGACGTGTTGTGTGAATAGTGGGTATTTCACTAGCATGTTGGCCTAGCAAATTTATAAATCGATAAGATCTGTCATTTTGAAAATATATTTGGTATCATCCCTGTTGAGTTTATTCATAGTGAACTGAGCAATATGTTCAAATGCCATAGTGAAACACAAATTTAAGCTTTCATTCCCATGACATTGTTCTTCCATTCATGTTACATTAACTTTAGTCGTGTATTGGTTGTACAGCCATGTGTGGCAGATCTTGTTATATTTAGCTTCTTGGGCAATCAGATCACCTCTTGATATTGCACCTGCCAAGTCAAATCTCCTATCTGGAATGCCCATTTCTTCGAAGTCTCCGTTACGTCAATATTGACAATGTGGTAAAGAGGTGATGCACCACTGGTGTTATTGCAAATAAAGCAAACATATTCTTTTAAATCCGTTGGTGGCATTGAAAACAACCGGGTTTGTGTAGATAACATGAGTAAATCATAATCATGTGTAGAAACGTTGCAAGTAGACCGATAACCTATTTTTGCATTTTTGTCCATTTCTAGTTGTCTGTTGTTTTATTTAAGTCAACAAGTGTTCTGCCATTTTCCTTGACGTGAATTGAGGGTGTCTTCAATTAACGCGCCCTCATGAAATGGAGAGATATCTAAATATGCAGGAAGAGAATTGACTTTGAATCCGATGAGATAATCTGGTAGTGATTTGTAGCTAGTAGTCACCTTTGATTGTTCCTTATTCCTGTAGGGCTCAACGAGTTCTTCTTTAGAATTAACCTGGGATATCTTAAATTTATAATCTGGTAGTGATTTCTATCTAGTAGTCACCTTTGATTGTTTCTTATTCCTGTATGGCTCAACGAGTTCTTCTTTCGAATCAACCTAGGATATCTAAAATTTATAACCTGGTAGTGATTTCTAGCTAGTGGTCACCTTTGATTGTTCATTATTCCTGTATGGCTCAACGAGTTCTTCTTTAGAATCAACCTGGGATATCTAAAATTTATAATCTGGTAGTGATTTCTAGCTGGTAGTCACCATTGATTATTTATTATTCCTGTATGGCTCAACGAGTTCATCTTTAGAATCAACCTGGCACATGTAAAATTTATTCAGTTCATATGGCGTTGTGATGCAGCTAATGTATCACAAGATGCAGGATTCAGTCTTTTAGCACTTATTCTGAAGGTTACCATTCAATCTGAAAAAAATATACATGAATTATTAAAAAAATTAGAA
The DNA here is from genome assembly GCA_039090855.1 of Macrothele yani. NCBI lineage: Eukaryota > Metazoa > Arthropoda > Arachnida > Araneae > Macrothelidae > Macrothele > Macrothele yani. Next base: position 162,281,681 of record CM077034.1, on the reverse strand, counting down.
ATAAAAAGAGAATTAAAAAAACACCAGTAATTGTCTGGTAATTATGGTGAAAAGGAAATGAAAAAGAAAATTCAGATGTTATTTTGGTTACCCAAACAAAATATGAAACTGAAATTTTAAGGCAGCCATCATTAAAATTAAAGGCATTTATTAACAAGTTTTCTATAAAGGACTGAAAACTGACGGAAATAATTCGTTTTGTGGTGTGTGCACCTCTGCTGTTTCTTATGACCAGCGTTTTCAAGCTTCGTAACACATTAAAATTGGAAAACGTAAAAAAATGAAAAACTCTTTGTTGAAACAAAGGCTTGTAAAGAGAAGTTCAGGGAGTGGTAAACAATTCAGTTAAAATTGCATTGGGTCTGGACTAATGCAATGCACTAGTGAGTTTAGATATCCTATTAACGTAAGTAAACAATCCAGTGTTTAGCGGTTTCTTAGGAAAATGCTATAGTCAAATAATTCCAGACGAATCTAGTTTAAAAAACAAATTACTTGCAAATGATGTAAGACGAAATTGTACTAAATATTAGGGAGAAAATCAGTTTCTTTTTAGATCTCAATTGATGAAACAATAGACGGGCGTGGGAAATATTTTGGAAACGTTATTTATTGTTGGACACTAGAGAATGAATTATAGCATCATCAATCCTATACTTCACTACTTGCAAAGAACTAGCCAAATATAATCACCACACGATCATTGGTACATTGTTCAACAAATCGTTGAGGATTTTATTGGCTGGG